>CABEEJ010001727.1:60976-103507 GCA_901482245.1 Timema douglasi
TAGTTTCATTGACAAACTAAGCGGAGTCCATTGGTTTTTACCACGGGAAAATTTAAGTACCACAAAATGCAAATGCATCAAAAGAAATACAATAATATACAAAATAATTTAAAACTTATTAAAATGGTCATAATTCTGTATTTATTATGACTATTAAGTTTTTATGAACGCATTTGTATCTATGCATCTGCTAAAATATATAAACATGCAAGTTTCAATAAGTTGTATTTTGGATATTTAATTTATAAAATTATACTATGAGCTAAAATCTGAAAATTCAAATAAGCAACTTACACTAACTTTAACTCACAAAATCACTTTTGAACTAGTTCACTTTAGTCTTTTGTTAATTTTCCTTGGCTTCATAGAAAGTTCATTGAGAGCTTCATCCTTCCCATGTGGAAAGATCATATCTGGCCATAGCTGGTCCATATCTGGGCCAGATATGGTATTTTTCCACATGGGTCCATAACTGACACCATAGGATGTATGTACATGAAGCCCATTAAGTCGGTCTTCATTTGTAGAGTTCCTCATGTATGATCTCAACACCTTTAGGGACGAGAAAGATAAAGGTGGGTAGCGAGGTCTGGTGTGGGTGGTGATGGGGGTGGGGGGGTTCCTGATTCTTCTGTTCACACAAAGCACCTGATTTAAATATTCCATACTAATATATTGTTGTGAGATGTGACATAAGAAGACTACAAAAATCGATTCATAAAATATTTCAAATGAAGACGATAAGTTTTCAGTAAGGGCCAATTAATTTGAAAAAAAAAAGAAGAGTTAAAAGCCCTTCATATTCAGTTTCGTAGAGAGCATAATAATATGAAGTATAACGATTTGAACACCCGCTTCGGTGGCCACATTGTCTAAGGCGTCACTCTCACAGCGGAATAGACTGCCGATGGCGGAAATATTGAGGTTCGAATCTCGGTCGGGTGTACTGAGGATAGTTTTCACAAAATGGTTTTCCCCTCTCGCTTCATCTTCACGCAAATGCGGGTACACTTTATATAAATCTAACCTTCCTCATCCCTAAAACCATTATTGGTACATAAGTGTACAACCCGAGCGGGTAGTAAGACGCGGTGTTTAAAGAGAAAAGTTTGATTATTGAATTCTGGTTGTAGAATAAATGAATCGTGTGTCTGTTCAGCGTAGGAATTGTTTTCTGAAAGGCCTTTTTCCCTACCAGAAATATATTATATAGTAGGATATTGGTAGGAAAAAAGACCTTTCAGAGAGTAATTCCTACCGTGAATGGAGTATACTATAACTACTGATGTGGGAGAAATGTTATCACAAGCTGTAGGTCACGAACTAGTGAACTTAGGGGTTTATAGGACGTAAACTACTGGCATTTAACTTTATAAAATTGATTTTGCTAGTTTCATTGAACTTAAATAACTTTGATCTCCTTCAATGAGCGAATAAAAAATTATTCCCCTATTTTCTAATTTGATACGATTATCCAAGTAAACTTCTGGATTGTTTAGGTCCAATCAAAAACAAATGGTGCCTTCTTTTTTGTTGATTTTGTTCTATTATTATTATTAAACACTATATTATAATATATTCACTGGGATAAAAAAAAGTACTAGTCTATTTCTGATAAATGTTCTTAATTTAATCTTTATATAAAATATCGTATGATAATTTTTTGGGTATAAGCTACCCCTTCTCAACTAAAGTCCAATATTAAAAAGCAGGTACGTTGATTCAGAGGGTAGATACCCCTAACCCCTCCTGAGGGAAACACATAAACGTGAGACACAAGAACAAAATAAAGGAAAAGGAAATAGTGCGAGAGAAAGAAGGAAATTTGGGCCTTAGTGTCAAACCTTCGTGACAAATATAGTATAGAATAAATTAATTGCTCCTGGTCCAGGATTCATAAAGTGTGCAAATATTCTCCGGCTCAAGTATAAAATTTGTGTATCTATTCTCCCAGTATGCTCCCCAAAATAACCCCAGTTGACTTCCCCGTCTCCGTATTCACAAAACAAATTTAAAAAACTGTGATTATTAGTAGTAGAATTCAATTTTTGGTAAAGTTGACAAATTGTGATAATTTAGCATGAAAAATCATGGATATAATAATTATAATAGATGACCTGGCGGTCTAGGGTTAAGGTGTCAGACTTCTGTGCTGGCGGCCGGGGTTCAATCCTCGGTCCCGGCAAAGATTTATCTGATTACCAAACCCTTCCTTCACCTCTGACAATACATCTTGTGAATGTGAGGAATGCCAGGCCTCCACCGTGGTTCGGATTCCACGTTAAACTGTTGGTCCTCCATTTCATCTCACAATCACCCTACCATTGCACATTAGCGTAAGTGCGTATAACCCGAACGGGTAGTAAGACGCGGTGCTAATAATAATAATAATAATAATAACAATAACAATGGCTACGTTATCACAAGTGCCACAATTTAAACTTTATTTGACCAATTTGTATGCAGAGTCTACTTCCAAAGGGAATATTACTTTACTTTAAATAGCTATTGAAAATGTGTAAATAAAAATAATGCTTAGCTTTTTTTAAGGCTAGAAATTAAAATATTATATACTTGGGTTATTTTAAAACAACAACAAACATTATATTATTGACGCACAGCTTGTGTTGCATATTCAAAACATTTTTGTACATAACAAACTCCATGTTCAGAATTTGATAGTTGGCCGAACCACCGAATCATATACATTTAGTTCTATTAATCCCGCTAGATCTAGTAAAGATGAGGATTTGCAACTTGGTGGCTAGATTGCATTTATTGCTTTCATTTGTTTTTAAGAAGATACAAAGAATATTTGTGTTGTTCGAAATCTAATCTTTTAAATAATAGATGATGTTAATTTTTTTTTTCTTGAAATATTTATCACATCTTCTTTATTTTTAACATTTTTATATAAGGATAAATGTGTTATTTGACTCAAAAATTGTTTATTGTATAAACGTGTGTATTTGTTTTTCTAGTCGTATTCAATAGTTTAATATGAAGTTGGGTTTTGTTCACTAAATGACAATCAGAAGATGCCATTTATATTGTATAACCTTATAACATTTTAAAAAATAGTGTGCTTAACCAAACCACCTCTTCAAGATCTTCCAACAAAAACATAATTTACCATTTCGTGTTTGCTGACTGATTTTCAAAAGGTAGGAAATAACATCTAAGAATGTTCTAATTATTCTAACTTGACAATATTTATAGTGCAGTACTTATGATGCAACAATACCAAGTAGGTGAGACTTAAACCTACGTCGTATTAAATCAAATTACGTATTTACCGGAAGTTATTTTAATTCCTAAATCAATAATAATGACTAATTTACTTAAAGTAACCCAGTATATACGGATATATTACCAAATTATATAGACTAATGTATTAACAAGTTAACGAAATCATTAACACAAGATATTCTAAAAGACAATGCCGCGTTTTATTCACTCTAACGACAAAATTTGATTATCTTTCATTTATTTGCTCTCGTTTCCTAAGCTCAACCCAATACAATAGTACTACACACATGTTTAGAAGTTAATGATATTTATGCAGCCATTTGATTTGATAAAGTTATATGGTTTCCAAGTTGCGCCTACTTTTGGTTGGGCGCAAATAAATGAAACAACTTTCTTGTCAAACTCTTAATCTTTTTAATGAATACGGATGTAGGAACATCTTTCAAATTTGCGTGGACGCATCTATTTGCACTCAGTAATGCATCCTTGCATGGGCGCCTATATATTTTTCACAAGTATGTTGAACAAAACAATTTTTTTTAACGCTGTAGAAGATAGAATGGGAGGAAATCTACATTTTATCAGTTTTATCTTTGTTAACTCTGATATTGACGATTCAAAGTTGTTAATAGAAAATGGCAGCAAAATTCTAAATAAATTTTTTTTTTCTAAGAATAACAAACAAAAAATGTGAATATTGCAAAAAGCAAAAAAAAATCTTACTTTTTAAGGATTTTTTTTAGCGTTATTAAAAATAATGATTGAAAACCGTCATTTATTTTTACTGTTACAATTTTTCCGGTTTTCAAAACTTTGTTTGTCAAAAGTGACAGCTGCTTTCTTTATGGCAAAACATATGTTTTGGTGTAAGTAAGTGTGCCTTATAGACGGCCTAATCTAGTAACATTTCTAGAAATCTTTTACCGTTCGTCCTATGCAAATCAAACTAAAAGTAACCATGACGCGTCTTTATATTTTCGTTCTCACTACCATCTGTGGACAAGCTGCGGGAGGATGATGCAACAAAGCAGTTGAAAAAGTACCTAGAAGAGCGGATAGAGCGCACTTCAATCGAAGATACATTTAGTACAAACTACCACCGCTAGATGTCAAGAAAGGTTCGAAAAAAAAGAATCGCTTTCATAGATTGTTTTATTTATTTAGCACTGCGTCTTACTACCCGGTTGGTTCATACGCTTAAGTACTAATTACGCTAATGGGCTAGGAATTGGGAAGGTTAAATATAGAGGAAGTGAACCCCCATTTGCGTGGAGGGATAATGGAAAACCATTTAGGGGAAACCACCTCCAGTTCACCCGAGTGAGATTCGAACCTCGATCTCTCAGACTACGCCAGTCTAGCTCAACACGAAACTAGCGCGTTATATAACTACACCACCAAGGCGGGGCTGTCATAGATATGAAACTTGTTTTTGCCTAGTAATCTATATATAATTTAATTACGTTAATCGGTGAATATATGGGTTCCCGAAGTAATTTAAACTTTGTTAAGGTCTCTACAAATTTGTCCCGAATTAAATCCATTCAAAAATCACAAAACGGTATCTGGGCTTTAGTACAAATCCTGTGATTTGGACTAGCAAGCAAGTTGACTTTGGTGATTTTTTACCTAATTACGACGAAAAAGAGCATTTTTAAAAGTTATATTAAAATATTTTACTTGCGGTAACCGATGATAACAGCTTACTTCATTAAAGTACATGATTTGACAATAGTGACAATTACATATTGCATGACCTGACGTATGAATACGTGAAAGTAGATCTAGTAGCTTTTATAGCTTTCTAAGCAAATTGGACTGTAGCTATAATCATTAGCCACTATTAGTACTTTAAAAAAAGATATCACATTATTATTATTATTATTATTATTATTATCACCAGGTCTTACTACCCGTTCGGGTTATACGCACTTACGCTAATGTGTAATGGAGATGAAATGGAGGACCTACAGTTTAACGCGGAATCCGAACCACGGTGGAGGCCTGGCATTCCCCACATTCACAAGATACCTTGTCAGAGGTGAAGGAAGGGTTTGGTAATCAGATAAATCTGTGCCGGGACCGAGGATTGAACCCCGGCCGCCAGCACAGAAGTCTGACACCTTACCCCTAGACCGCTAGGTCACCTCTTGACACATACATACAGTGGTTTTTTTTTGGGGGGGGGGGAGTAATATAATGACTTTTTTAATATCAAATATTAGTCCTGATATTACAGTTTAGCCTACACCTTCGATATATTTTGATGCTTTATATTTTAATCTGAGTTAATGTTCTAACCTATTTGGTATTGTGTTCAGAGTTACTGTCTTCAGATCCAAAGGTCCTAGGTTTGCTCCCCAGCGCTTTCAGATTTTAACAGGGCCTTTTATCGTCATTTAAAATATGTATGCTCAAATTCCGCGATGCCCATGACATAGTTATAATCAAGAAGTGTTGAGAAAAGTAACTAAACGTATTTAATTAAGCACTATTTTATTTATGTCAACAAAATTTGTGGAAATATGTTCCTTAACTAATTTAAATCATATCTACCAAGGTTGATTTTATTTTCTAGAAGCGTATAAATTTTTTTTAGGGTAGTAGATAAAAGGACCTACTTGTCGTAGCTCTTGAGGAAGTCTTGCAATTTTTTTAAAAAGGTTAAATTCTCCCCTATGTAATTTTTCTTTAAGCAACATAGTTGGCTTTTGCTCAGATATTGATTAGGAATACAAAATTAAATTAGACGCAAGAAATACATTCAAACGTGAAAGTGCTCTTGATGATTCATAACAAATATTCACTTATGAGGTACACAAACTTTAAATAAAATGACTAAAGAAACCACACGACTGCAGTTATTTTTGCAAAAACTTTGTAAAGACCCAGCAACTAATATTTAAAGTAAATACATAATATAACACTTTACTAATAAAACTTCCGGTAAGGATGTCTGTAAACTTCCTTTGGTGTTTTCCATAAAGTTTAAAATCAACTTTATACTATTTAAAAGAAAATCGTTGTAGGAATTTCATTGCCTTCCCCCAGCCCCTTTTACCTTTATGTCAAACTTATTTGCTGAGATGATAGTGTAATATTGGTGACCTGGTGGTCTAGGTGCAAGGTGTCGGACTTCTGTGCTGGTGGTACGGGGTTCAATGTTCGGTCCCGGCAAAGTTTTATCTGATTATCAAACCCTTCCTTCACCTCTGACAAGACGTGTATTAATCACAACTTGTGAATGTGTGGAATACCAGGACTCCACCGTGGTTCGGATTCCACGTTAAACTGTAGGTCCTCCATTTCATCTCCATTACACATTAGCATAAGTGCGTACAACCCGAACGGGTAGTAAGACGCGGTGCTAATAATAATAATAATGTATGTGTCAAGGTGCACCTCTGGCTGGAGATGTAGGGTAAGTCCGCGTGTAAAGTTTCTATATCACACCATTTTAGAAAACATTCTAACCAAACAAGTTGAAAGTAAGGAGTGGATTTGATTTATAATTTATGTTGTTTTATATAGCATGGTAAGGGTCTTTTTTTGTGTGTGTGACATATGCATTTAAGCCCTCCATTTTGAAATTCCAAATGTTTATATTTGCCCCTTCCCTTTCCGTTTCAACGCGTTCCGCTACTTTAGAGATGGAAAATATTGAAAACGATCAGAATGACCTACATAATAGTGTAGTGCTCCACGTATTGACCATTTAATGTCCATTGGCAGCCCTGATCTATTCACACCTTGTGCAATTAAGCTAATGGAACTTTTTGTTCTTTCTATAATAATTACTAAGCTTTACATTAATATTTCAACCATAAAAAAGCTATAAAAAAAAGTTTGGTTAAAGCACGGTTTCGCTTCTTTTTGCGCTTATCACCCGCAAAACATGAATTTTAAAAAAATATTCAAACATCAATGAAACTTCAAACTATTTGCTTGTTTGTTCTTAAACTATGTTTTGGTAAGCAAAGATTACTTTGTTTTACGCATGTTAAACATTATGCTCGAATAATACTAATTATGTTAAAACAGTGCAATAAATTTATCATAATTTTCATCTGTGACCAGTTTAATCTATTCTGTGTTTCCGGTGACGTGAAGGCAGGTGTTCACATCTCTGTCAGGTGTACTGAGAGGGATTTTTGCCTCGGTACATTTATTCAAAATTCTATCTTCCTCACCTTTACCTCATTAGTGTAATTGAAATGAGTATATCCTGGGCGTATTGTTAAAAGTGTCGGAGAGCCATTTTTTTAAATGTTTTCCTTATCATATTTAAATTATATTTGGTCAAAACTCGCTTCGGTGTCCGAACGGGCCAAGGCATCACTCTCCTGTTAGACTGGCGTGCTGAAAACGGGGATAAACCTTGTTGGGTCTACTGAGTGTTTTTTTAATGGTTTTCCCACTCTCCTTCCACGCAAATGTGGGTAGATCACTTTTACACGCCTGAGAAATATGTAGCTTACTTTAAGAAAAAGGAACCAGAAGTGACCATTCTGGGCGGTATTTTTTTAATGTTTTGATATTTGTAGTGATAATTTATGTCAACATTTTAATAATCTATGTGAGGAATGCCAGGCTTCCTCCGTGGTTTGGATTCCACGTTAAACTGTAGGTCCTACATTTCATCTCATAATCACCCTACCATTACACATTAGTGTAAGTGCGTATAACCCGAACGGGTAGTAAGACGCGGTGCTAATAATAATAATAATAATAATAATAATAATAATAATAATTTAATAATTTAAAGTTTTGGCAAATTTTATGGATGTATTTTAAATCCTATATTGCGTTATAGTGTCTCAGGTTTGATTAACCAAGGGAGAAACTTTTTTTTTTTCACTAAAACAGGACGACAAATTGTAAATTATTATTAAATTTTGTTAGAGAAGGTTGGTAAAGTGACCACACTAGGCTTTGTAACGTTATCCTTCGTGCTTCTTGGTTGGGCACCAAATTGAAGCGTTATATTTCTTCTCCACATGCCTTTTACGTCAGAAATTAAAATTGTTACGTTACTTTTCTCTGGTTCTCTATTCATATTTGCACGCTGATCTCCATGGGATTAATTATAATTACGTGTAATCGTAGGTTTCCGCACACTCGCACATTATGTCTATTTTATAATGGAAACACAGGTCTACAATTTTTTATTCATTCAAATGGAATGACACTCGTTTATACAGAAATTATCACAGTCGGAATAAAATATTTTTAACACGTGGCGGCTTTAAAGTTTGTAATTTGCATGTTTTCGCTTCGCGGACCTTAGCTACAGCGGGGTTGCAGGCCGAGTGACTTGGAAGAACCCTTCATTGGCGGCTCGTGTATAGGCACTGCGGAACTGCAGCACCCCCTATTTCCACTTGATATTATCGATAACATTTAATAGAGTGAGTCCTTTTTTTCTTTAATTCTTTATTTATTTTTGTAGTTCAATATATATTCCTTGAGCTTAATGTCAGACTTCAGTAGCCATCCTCCAGTTTGTGAAAAATATACAAAAATCTTTGTATAGAACTGTGCGCTTCACAGTGCCAGTGACTTGGAGTTTGACTGTTGTGCGCATGAACACATAGGAGGAGTGTGGAGGAAGGCGGCACTGTCAGGTAGAGAAAGCACTGTTGTTGTCGCAGTGCCGAATCTGGCATGACGGTGAAAGGATTTTTTTTTTTTTCTCTGCGTGTGTTGTGCTTAAAAACCGTGTACCATATTCTTGAATGTGATAAAGTGTAGAAGAGTGTAGAGTTAGATTATTATTCTGCTTACCAGGTATTCTATTTGATTCTTTTTTTTTTCGGTTATTTTATTTAACATAAAAACTAAATGCGCTTGGAGTACTTTAAATGGAGAAAAATCTCCTCAGTTGTCATCCAGAGATCAAGGAGAAAATTATTGAACTTTTTGCGCAAATTAAAACAAGAAGAATGGATTTATTTTTAAATGAATAGATCAATCTTGAACTGTAACAATTTAAGTTAAAGTGAGTAAAAACTTTTTTTTTTTGTTAAGCTTGTATCAAGTTCCTGAATAAATTTTCTTTTTATACATTTTTTTTCCCTTTTACACAATTTTAAAAAGAAGGCTAAAAAATTTCTGGAAAAGCACCCCTACTAATTTTAGATACGAGCCGCCACTTGATCCCTTTACCTTGTTTATAGTCACACAAGAAGGTTTCTAGAATCTTCCACTTTCATGGGATCTCGCCATGATTTCGTCAGCTTTTATAAACGAGTGAGAGAAAAATAGCCTCTATAAAAAATATTTGAGAATGACGTGTTCACAAAATACTCGGAAGAGGGGTGGAAACCTGTTAGCAAAGCTAAGATTATTATGGCACAGTCTTGTCAACCACATAAAAAATTAAATAAAATGACCACCCGCGTTTGTTAAACCAAAAGAGAAGATTTTATAACTCATACGGATGTATTGATTTTAATATTGTAAAATTGTTCATTAAGGTGGGATGGAAGGGAACGCGATGAAAAGCCATTGTTTTATCAGTTTTTATGGTTAATTATTTATTTGGCCAAAATAAATAAATAAAATTTGCTCTAGTACAAACATAAAATTTAATTTTCTTCACATGGTGACCTGCAATTTAATGACAACTTTTTCTCTTTATTTTAAAAAGTTGGGTGACCTGGTGGTCTAGGGGTAAGTTGTTAGACTTCTGTGCTGGCGGCCGGGGTTCAATCCTCGGTCCCGGCACAGATTTATCTGATTACCAAACCCTTCCTTCACCTCTGACAAGACATCTTGTGAATGTGGGGAATGCCAGGCCTCCACCGTGGTTCGGATTCCACGTTAAACTGTAGGTCCTCCATTTCATCTCGCAATCACCCTACCATTACACATTAGCGTAAGTGCGTATAACCCGAAAGGGTAGTAAGACGCGGTGCTAATAATAATAATAATAATAATTTAAAAAGTGTATCTTATAATGCCACCATGCTCATGATAGATATTCAATAACTGTTGATATCAACATGTGAAGAAAATTAAACTTTATGTTTGTACTTAAGCAATATTTTATTTATTTTGACCAAAAATAGTTTTGCCTTAAAAATTGAAAAAAAAACCTGGTCTTTTCTTGTGTCCACTTCCATCCCACCTTAACTTGAAATGTATTAAGGGTGGTAACCTTTATTTGAACTATTGAGGAAGGGAAAATCTATATCATTATAGTTGTTTTTTTTCTTGACAAATGAGACAAGGAGTTGTAGGTTCGATTACTGGCACGCTATAAATGTTATCGTTTGTGGAATTGTTGAGAGGAGGAGGTTCTATTTTCACTGTGATGAATTGACTTGATGTAAGTCGATTATCGTGTAGGTGGAATAAAGTTGGTTTGCGAGTCGCGTTCTGATATAATGAGTTGATTAATGAATGGTATGATTGACAAGCTATCATAGTGGATGTTTTCTAAAAATCAATTGGTTGGCAGATGAGGGCACAAAGTGATTGAAGTCTCTAAAATTGCCATACACGCAGTTAACTACGTGAAGCATATGATCGATACATGAAGTACAAAGTTATAAGCAACCAAAAGGTAGGCAGGATACAAAATAAATATTTAAATGATCGTGTAGGTCAAGTGATTGACACTCACTCAACACCCACTCAACACTACTGTCTAGACTGGTGGTTCCCAAACTACGGGTCACAAGCCGATTTTTGGTGGGTCGCGAAAAATGTTTGAAATTTGAAAGTTGTGTAGTTATTTGAAAAAGGAAAATGGGAAAGTGGAAAAGGTAATAAAATGCTACATTATATACGAATACGGAGAGATAAAAAAACACCAGTTAAAAATATTTTAAAATACCCTCTCCCCCCTGTGTAGGGTTACGTTAAAGCTAGGTGGGTCGCTAAAGTTTTTCTTTCATAAAATTGGGTCACGGTTTTAAGGCGTTTGAGAAACATTTGTCTAGTCACGTGGGTAGACTCTACTTACAAACTGAATTAACCTAGGAGAACCCATTTACCACTTAACACCGTCCATGACAACAACACTGTCTTAACAGTTGGACGAATATTAAGTTAATCATCTACACACAGGATTGAACAAGAGTGACTTAGACCTGCTTTGGTGGTCGCATGTCCTAAGTCGTCACTCTCTTAATAGACTAGATTGCTGATGATGGGGAGATTAGGGTTCGAATCCAGGCCAGGTGCACTGGTACACTTCCTCTAAACTCGACCTTCCTCGTCCCTAGCCCCTAAGCGTAATCAGTACATATGCGTATAGCCTGGTGCAGGATAAAAAAGTGCTTTAGGCTTGCAGTCAGCCTTCCTAACAGCTCGGTTACGGTGTTGTGTAAAAACTGCAAGTTTGTGAATGTTCCACGTGGTAGGTAAATATCAAATTTGATTGATGAAATGCATCAAAATCGATAATAATGTTATATAACTTGCATAAAATTCTAATAAGCAATAATTAAGAAAAACAATGTGCATGAGCATCTATAACTAATATGTCTTGTAATTGTCTCCCTTAAAGATCCTTTAAAGGAGGGGGCGTCAAATTCAAAGTTCGCCCGGGTACAAAATGTAGTCTTGCGGCAGCCCTGCCTGTAATTTTCTCGCATATATAGCCGCTAAGCCTCTTCTTTTTTAGCACTGCATCTTATTACCCGTTCGGTTTATATGCTTATATTTTAATTACGCTGATGGTTTTAGGGATTAGGAGGGTTTTCTTTAGGTGACTTGGCAGTCTAGAGGTAAGGTGTCAGACTTCTGTGCTGGAGGTCCGGGGTTCAATCCTCTGTCCCGGCACAGCTGTATCTGATTGCCAAACCCTTCCTTCACCTCTGACAAGACGTGTATTAATCACAGCTTGTGAATGCCAGGCCTCCGCCGTGGTTCGGATCCCACGTTAAACTGTAGGTCTTCCATTTCATCTCACAATCACCCTACCATTACACATATAGCGTAAGTGTGTATTACCCGAACGGGTAGTAAGATACGGTGCTAATAATAATATTATTATAATAATAAAATAATATCTATTGGTTTGCAATTGGCAGGGATGTCAAGGTTCGAAACCTGGCTGGGTGTATTGGAGGTGTTTTTCTCTTAAATACGTGTTTATTCTCACACAACGCAATTATTTTTTCTTTTTCCTACATTCTACCTTACTTATTCCTACCCCATTTAAGTATTCTAATAGACCTACAGGCGTGTAGCCCAGGTGGGTATTGAAATGGGTGGATAAAAAATATAAAACATAATAGGTATGTATCCATTTACCCAGCAAGGTAGCACTTTTCCACTATGGCCTAGCTTATAAGATAAGGCCATGGTGTAATCTGTCAAGGAATGACAGCTACCTTTCATGTATATGAAGTGTCCACTTCATTTATCCTGAAAGGTATTAAGGCTTACCCTACAACTTTCCACCATGGCATAGCTCAAGATCATAGTCTAATCCATATAGGAATAACGGCGGCCTGTCAGAGTAGGCGAACTGTTCTTAACAGAAACATCGCTCGTGTGAACAGGACATAAGTTTCGGACGGCTCTAACGGTCAGTCACAACTCAGACGACGCCTTGCTCTAAAAGGAAATATAAATAAATGTTAATTCTTCTCTCGGCCAGTCATTCTATCGGTCGTCACGGCCGTTGAGTGATCTTAAAGGCATTGGGCCAGAAAAGGTTGACGTCAATAGTCTACTTAGATCAGCAAGTCTAAACATCCGCACGTGCGAACATTATTTTCCCCCCTACCTTAATTATTTTTGGAATCGCGTTCTTGTTCACGAGTATCGTGTGGCTGACCAAATATCATAGCTGATATCGGTAACATTATTTTATTTTTTTTACTTTCTCATTTTGAGGGAGTATTGTAATATTGTGGTAATTGTTGACCTCACCCGCCTCGGTGGCGTAGTTGGCAAACGCGCTATTCGTGTTAAGCTCGACTGCTGAGGACGGGGAGATCGAGGTTCGAATCTCGGTTGGGTGAACTGGGGGTGTTTGTTCCTAAATGGTTTTCCACTCTCCCTCCACGCAAATGCGGGTTCAGTTCCTCTAATTCAACCTTCCCAATTCCTAATCCATTAGCGTAATTAGTACTTAAAGCGTATAACCCGAACGGGTAGTAAGACAGCGGTGCTAAATAATAATAATAATAATAATAATTGTTGACCTCAAGACGATGATGGATTTTGACGTTTTTTTAAATCCTCTAACCCCTAAAGTGGATCGGACAATTCTGTCTATCTTTACCTGGGTCTAGAGCCCTATCGTTTTTATGAATTCCGTTTATTATTGAAATTTATTTAGTATATGGTCATACCCCGAGAAGAAATTGTGATTTTAATGCTAGCTCTAAATTTAAGGATAGTTTACAAATCACAACTAAAAAAAAAATTACTCCCTTTTTTTTGTGTTCAAAGTGTAGCCTATATTTAGAGATTATTTAACATGACAAAAAAGTATTGGTTTTTTAGGAGAAATTAATTTAATGGTGAATGAGAACATACTTCTGATTTTTTTATTATGTCCGGAAACTAAAACGTCAGGCCGTCTATATTCAGTGTTATTTTCATGTAAAACACTTCCTAGATATCAATTTTAAATAAAATTGTTAGAGCCATTATTGAAAAATTTGGAACTCTAAATAATCACTCATAACTCATAAAAAAAACTCTGAATTCGATTGCGTTCTGGGGTCAACATAAAAAAAAGTTCCGAAGGCCTTATAAAATCCAAATATCAAGTTTGAACCAAATTTATCAAACTGTTTTAGATCTTTGGTTATACACAGACAAAAATACAGACATGAGGTGACATAATTGTAAAATCTATCTTTTTTCGGGTTCGGGTTCACATAAAACGTAGGCCTAAACATACACACAATTTTTTTTATATAATCACAGCACTTTCTCTTGATATAAGAAAATGAAACGCTAAAATATAGTAAGTTCAAGGATATATTTCTCTAAGAAAACACTTTATCTTTGATATAATATTATTTTAAATACTGGGATAGTATAATTCAAATATTTTACACTCTGGCTAAAATTTTATTTTTTCGTGATCTGCTACTTACAATGTCCCGGCTAATTCTTGTATGCAAATGAAACAAATATGAGAGATATAGTTTAGAGAATGTGTACTCTCATTTGCATAGAGTGACGGTAAGAAACTCTTGAGTAAAATCACACTTTGAGAAGAGTCTCTATGATTGCATCTGATCGGTTAACAAACCCCGGTGTCTTTGGGTCGAATATAAACTCGCACGCTCACAATTTACACTGGCGATTGTTGTACTATTGGATTAAGTTTTATTGTACATTAAAAATCAGGATATTATCTTACGGATTAAAGGTGAGGAGGGTAGCTTAAAAAATTGCACCTGTGTTAGGGGTTGAGATAGGGTAACAAAATATAATACATTGATAATCGACGCTCAGGGATTCGAACACCTTTTCCCCCCGTAAACGTTGACTATTGGTGACAGTGGGAATCAATCGCCTTAGACTAGCACTTTGAAACTTGTTGATCGTGATCGACCGGTCGATATCGCGGCAATTTTCAGTCGAAAAGAAAACTACATCGTAATTAAAAGTCGACCTTTGGGCTTTCTAATATTGCAAAATATATCAAGTACTTTTAAATAATATTTGACTGTGACCAAAATTATCTTGATCGGTAGTAATCGGAAATTATATAAATAAAACTAAATAGTTAAGCATGAAAATGTAGGTGTATATTTTATTAATCATATATTATTTTTTTTCTAAAAAAGGTGAGGAGTATGTACTTGAGGAAATATTGAATTTATGGAATAAGATATATAGACAAAAAAAGGCCAAAGTAGAGTGGAGAAACAATGGATGATCGCGGGACCTTTGATAAGTTTACGTCGATCGGGGCCAGGGGAGACAGCTTGGCCGGTTTTATCTGCGCTGTCGCAACTATTTTAAAATAAAATAAGGATATCCATTAAATTCTGAATGACCGTTTTTATTAATATTTAATTAAAAGATCCAGTGAGTAAGTCTGAGGATGTCTATGACACATTATTTATCAAGATATACGATGACATTAAAAAATGTAAAACCGGTCCGTGTTCATAAACAATTTCTTAAGCTAGACGTAAAATCGTTTTCTTTTAAGTGAATACTGACTTTTACTAGCTTTGTAACGGATGGAAGATAATTTTACCAACTTAAATATATGAAAAATGAACTCCCCGTTATTGTCTAACAAATCATAAGCATTTTTTGCTCCTTCCAGATGAAAGTAGAATCTGGTGTTTTAAGTGTACTGGATAGCGACGTCATTTTCACTAATGTAGCTGAAATGGCATCAGGATCAATTTTACCTCTTTTTTTTCTATTTAGTTGTTTAACGTACACTTTCTAAACCGACTCAGTATATCAGTACATGTCTTATAAACTAACTTAAATCTAGAACAGACACAACATACAGACTCCGGCCATTAATTTATTACGGTGAAGGGGGATACCCACAATTAACAAATTATACATTTTAGGTTCATAGAGGGAATTGAACTCGGGACCCTTTGCTCAGTAGCCAGATATGCCACCGACTGATCAAAGGTGTCGGACTACTTCTATTACAATTTTGCAGACGTCACCTGACCATTTCACACTGAAACATAGCTTCAGTGGTATTAATGTACGTATGTTTATTTATTTATAACCACGTAATACTACCCGTTTGGGTTATACTCTTAAGTACTAATTGCTCTAATGGGCTAGGAATTGGGAAGGTTGAATTCTGAGGAAGTGAACCCGCATTTTCCTGAAGAGAGAGTGGGAAACCATTTAAGAACGCCCCCTAGTTCACCCGACCGAGATTCGAACCTTAATCTCCCCATAATAGACAGTCTAGCTCAACACGAAATAAGCGCGTTAACTAATCATGCCACTTATGCGGGTGATGAACGTATGTTAAGCGCCATAATATTTGTAGGCTAGTGCTGCTTGGAAAGTGGCAGACCCCTGTTATCGAGCGTCCAGTACTAGGCTCGTGTGAAACGGTCTCGGGCGCCCAAGAAGCCCACGTGCTGATTGTTGGTTTGCGGGGGGCAAGGGGGGACTAAGGGTGACATCTGCAAAGTGCAGAGGCGACCCAAATATTCGCCAAATAAAAACAAACAAATGAAGACCAGAATGTGATGACGGCTTCAGTTAGCGAAAGTCATACCACTCTTCACCCTCCCCAGACAAGCCTATAAGAGTAAAAGTTTTGCACTGAATTATGAGGAAAGGAAGTTTCACTTCCTGGGAAATGTATATTTGTTCTTTGGCTTTTCGAGGACGGCCCATAAAAGTCAAGCCCAACCTTTTTTTTTTAACCGACCCGATTTATTTTAGTATTGTTAAAACTAGTTTAATAATTAAAAACTAATAGTTACTATTAATGATAGACATTATATTAAATTAATAAATAACTAATATTACCGAATTATATAAGTAATTTATTTCAGTGCTTCACGAACTTTTTAAGTTCACGTTACACTTAACAAACCTACAGTTTTTATAGGCCTACACACTGCAAAGTTTCGGGTAAGCGCCGTGACAGCAGAAATTAAATTACGCACCCAGTCATTCTAATAGTTGTCCCGTATACCAGAATTAGGAAGATATGTACACAATTTTCCTGAAGTAACTTAACATTTTTCAAGGTTAAGGGTTTAAGTTATTTTTTTGTGTACGCTTCTTTAACATATGGGGTGACCTGGTGGTCTAGGTCAATCCTTGCTTTACATAGGCTGAATCTTTTGTATTTTATAAATTCATTTAAAATTATCGTTCATCAAAATAAAAACTTTATTTTCCTAACATTCCAAATTTTTTAACATAGAACACTTTACTATTTTGAAGTGAAAGTCACAACTGTGTTTGATCTATTTGACTTGTTATATTTTAAATTCTTAATCACACACTCACGTAAATACTTTATGTCAATATATTTAAATTTTACAATTATGTAATAAGATTATATATATATATATCCGTAAGAATTTCAACGTGCAGTTGTAAATAGTGGAACTCGAGCAAGCTGTAGGATGGTGGGAAATGGCTGATTTTACATAGTCCAAACTCGTTGACCGTTTAAATAAAAGTTTTCGTCTAAATTTTACTTAGTGGGCTAAATTTCTCTTACAAGTTTGCCCATGTAAATAAGTTAACGTCAGAGCCACACCTATATATGCCTGGACTTGGACCCAAGCTTAGATGATGACGTTATGACCCTCCCTTTTGACCCCCCCCCCCTCCCCAATCACATCAACTGTCTTCACCCGGGACCTGCGTAAGGAGGGAGATGGCGGACAAAATGTGTCCAGTAAAAAACTCCTTAAAATGAATTTGAGGGCGATAACTTTCAGCCAAAATTGTATTGATCCGTTATAGATTTCCTTTACTACACGTCTGGATTATACGTCTATGTTCTAATTAAACTAATGTGTTGGGGATTAGGAAGGTAGAATTTAGATGAAGTGCATCCGTATTTTTATGGAGAGTGAAAAACTATTTATGGAAAAAACCTCAGTACAACCAGCCGGGATTGAACCTCAATGTCCTTATTTTCAGCAGTCTAGTCTACTACGACAGTTGCACTTTTGACCATTCGGTCACTGAAGCAGGTGCACAAAAAATTATTCAAACTACTTTAATAAACACATACGTCATTGGCCAGTGAAGGAGGCCCATATGCAAGGACGATCCTGAGCACGGCCAGAGTACAGGCTGAGCACTAGCAGAGCATGAGTCCTGTCGTGAAAACAGGTGTCTCGATCGTCTATGCGCGCAGCGCCATGTTGTGGAGGTATCCTTTGAGTACGGGCAGAGTATAGCCTGAGCCAGCTCTGGCGAGACTCAAGATATTGCGTCATAGATCGTACTAGCACGAGGCTCATACTCTGCCTGTACTCAGCATCGTCCTTGCATACGGGTCAGAGAGTTTGTGGTTCAAACCCCATTTGAGTGTACAAATGCAGTGGCGGAGAACAGACCCGTGCAGGGGTTGAGCGTAAATGTATTCTTTACTAGAAAATTTTTACTTTAAGTTGTCGTAAATATCAAATTTATCCCTGATTACTTTTATATTAAATGGGGACATAGAATTGCTGAACAGAAATTATTTTTTAATGGATTACAAAATCTAAAAGTGACTATTTTGTAACATAAGTGGTAGCGTGGAAATCGTTCCCTTTGGTAAAACGCACGTGAATGTTGGATAGTCGGTGTTCGTACAATTGCAGGCGGCAAGTCTTCTCACAAGACGCAGCATAATCCATTACTAATAATATTAATCTTTTCTGTCGTCATTTCCCTTGCTCTTCTTATCTTTAGTTGTTTCCCAGAAGCAATCTTTAGGTTGACTTAAAAGGTGTTTGTCAAAAAACAGTACGTTGATTAAAACCATAAAGTGGTTTGGAATGAACTTAAAGAGTATGAAGTTTAAAGTTCCAAATTAGTAATAAGTTTTTTGAAAAAGTTGTAATCTATTAAACATTGTTTCTTAGAGAATGTTTAAAACTACTTTCTTTGAGCCAGGACTAGCCATAATTTTTATATTTTTAATGTTAATAATTAGTTTAAAAAAATGTTAGATCCAAGTTCACAATCATTACTATTAAAAAAAAACTTATAAATAGCTTGTAGAGGTATATTTAGTTCGAACATTTTCTTGCCTCCTGCGGTTGGGGCGTGCCCCCCGAGCACCCTCATGTTTTAAGCGCAAGATTTGGGTAAATCAGAAATCTCCACCCCTGCTTCAAATGTATATTTTAAGGAATTTGTTTCCCCTGTTACCACAGACAAATGCTGGTACATTTTCTTCCTCATGCTTACATCACTAGAGGTAGTAAGATGTGTTGTATAAAATAAGAAGGTAAATTTATTTAAATAAACTTGAAACAGAATTATATGGTTTTACTAAACCTCACTTTTTACCGTGTTCTTTCTATAAATACAGTCCGATTTAGGACTTACATGAGTTTATCTACACTAAATATCCATTTGTACTGTGTTATCACAATAAATACAGTCCAATTAACATAGAAAAAACTTATCCGATAGCTAGAAAAGTTATTAGATCTACTTTGAGAAATTCGTATTTTCTAAATTTGCCTTTCTACCATGTTAAACTATAAATACAGTCCAATTTCCATATAAAGAGCCTTAAAGGACAGAAAAATTATTGTATTTACTTACGCGTATTCATAATATGTAAAATCATGTTATCTACAGCCGTCACTTTGTTATATTATCAATACCTATAAAATAGTGCCACTAAAATACAATCCCTGTTGACCCATAAAAAATATATTTGTATTTTCAAAAAGTTCCTTCCTACCAAAATCCTGCTATATTTTGCATTGATAGTCATGTTTGCCACTAGAACGTGCATCAAATTATCACATCTCATCTCTTGGATAGCCTCGATGTAACACATCCCTGTGGTTGTTAATCCATGGACAAGCGCACATCAACATTTTGCTCAATCTTATTTGTCTGACAGTTTGTGTTTTACTTATGACTCATGTGTATAGTCTTCCGAAGGAGGCCACCAGCTTCCCAGAAGAACGAAAGGTCAAATGGAGGCAGTTGAGGAGGCCTTAGCGGGGTGTCAGTTAAGGGAACAAAAAAACATTGGTTTGATAGTGTTTTTTTCTTAAGAATATTCTATTACTAAAGACATAACTCCTAGAAAGGGTTTGGATGACAAATGTTGATGACTATAGTTATATATCTCAATATAAAGGCTGTTAATGACGTCATCTAAGGGATAAATATGGTTTGGGTAGTCTTAGATAAAGTGCACCAGAACAGTGAGGGTAAAAATTCCACCCTCAATGTACCCGTCTGAGATTCGAACCTTGATCTGTCTGTCACCTGTAATCTTGATGCCTAATAGCGTATTACCACTGGTGTATTACTCAGATATTAATATTCTTCATTCATTCATTAATATTCATTCATTTTACCACTATATTCACCAGATGTGTTGTCAGTTTAGGAAAATTTATTTTCAAGGTGGTGTAAAAAATATTCTTTATTTATAAAGTATTAGACAAAATAAAATAAAAGTATCCAAAAGCTTATTTGATCAAAAATAAAACAAGTAGAATATATGTGTACATCGATTTTTTTTTTTTTAATTCTAACTATAGGAAGATCAATAATTATGTTATAAATCAAAGATGTACTTCTTTTCTGAATATAGCTATGAGTTTTTGAAATGCCTTTCTCGCAGCAACCCGCAGCACAGATTAGTGAGACATGTGGTGTGATGACCAAGGGGCGTTCTAGCTCAACGTAAAAAAATAACTTAACTGACATGTGAGAAATGCTACTATATCTTCTTGCATGTATTCATACGCCATTCAATATATTATGATCCTTTCACTTTTGGTATATGGTGTGAATTTTGACAGCTGCAAGACAGCTGGCTACTCTACGTTGATATTTTCTAAAAGGTTTTTTCCATAGTAACCTTAATATAGCAATTAGAAGAACATACAATGTGTTATTAACTAGATAAATTAAAAAATCAATTTAAAACTTTAAATTTGTCCGGGCCTACATAGTTTTTCAATCTGGTTATCCGTTTAAATATGGTAGCTACTCTGGTTTTCCGCTTAATATCTCATCTCAAGTGATTTGAATCTAAAATTCTAAACAAATGATTGAATACTTTTTTTTTACCATTTTGACACATATCAAATTTTCGAATGTCAGTCACATGATTGACGTATTGAATCATATGAACGATAGTTATTTTCTATAAATATAATGCGCCTACGAATTAGATCAAGATAGGGTAAGGTGGCATACTCTTATAAGTGCGGTAACGAACTTTCGAGTTCCTAATGCCGTATAGTAAGTAAATAATAATGTACTTATGTGTATAGTTTTTTTCTATTTTACTTTAGCACAAAGGAAAAATATCAACTTGAAATCAAAGGAGAACTTACAGGAGATATTTCAACTTGAAATCCAAAGATAAAGCTCTAGATTCTACTAACATTAATAACATGTTAGGAGCGAGGTCTACTGCTCACAGAACTACTAGTAAGATTGTATTAACGATAATAACATGGAGCTAGCAACTTCTACTGTTCACAGAACTACTAGTAAGACTGTAGTAACGATAATAACATGGAGGGAGCGAGGTCTACTGTTCACAGAACTACTAGTAAGACTGTAGTAACGATAATAACATGGAGGGAGCGAGGTATACTGTTCACAGAACTACTAGTAATACTGTAGTAACAATAATAACATGAAGGGAGGTCTACTGTTCACAGAACTAGTAAGACTGTAGTAACAATAATAACATGGAGTGAGCAACGTCTAATGTTCACAGAACTATTAATTTTGATAGTTTTTGTTTACCACAATTTACACGCCCTGTTAACCTGTAATGTGGCTAACTTGCTTGATTTTAGTAATATATATTTTAAGGGTATATTACAATGGAAATTTATGTTGACTTAAAATATTGTCTAGAATTAAATAATTTGGAGCTCAAAATGTATAGTAGATTGTTAAATACTTCCGTAAAAGGTGACATATCTCTAAAATGGGGTTTTCACAGTAGACAAATAAATAATTTTAATACATCGTACGTAAAGTAAGAATATGATCGTTCAAAAAAATGGCAAAAAAAACCCAACGGTTCAGATATATTAATATCAGCTGCTCACGCTGGCTCTGACCTAACTCTGTCATTATATTCCAGTCCCGAGATTGGTCATCGGTGGCTCCAAACTATAAACCCAGGACAAAATAAATGGTACGGAGCTACGCACGGATTTTCTCGCTCTATTTAAAAAAAAATGGAGATATTTACTCAAAACTCGTAATATATGTGAAACGAAATCATATACACTAGCAAACCAAAGCATATATTGCGCTATACTTATGTAAAACATTTTTTGAGGCCCGGTTGTAATTCTTATAATTTTATTTTTAAATAATTAATGTCCTCATTTGTATGTTTGGACCGATAAAAAAAGATTAAAATTGGGTTTACAAGGGTCAACACTTGGTATTAAAATATCGAATTCCAGTTAAAATTTTCTAAATGTTATCAGGTGTTGCACATCTTCGTCACCGCATTGCTATTAAATTCCTCATTTATAAATTTTGACCAATAACATATGTAAATATTGACTATTGAGTCTAAAATGGAGATATACCATCGTTGTACAAACATTTATCCTAAGAGGTTCAAGTAAAAATAATATAAACTTTTTGAGAGACTTACTTATATTTAATTACTCTATGCATTGGAGAATTATTACGTCAAAACTTTAGTACCTCTTGACAACTAAAGCTAACACAATTGTATTAATATATTTGCTAATATTTCAGAAACTGTTGGATTTATAAAATACATTTCATATAAAAGTTTTTTATATTTTCTAGTACTACAATTTTGCAATGGTAGTTTATTTAGTATCTCAAATAGTTGCGGAGATACGGGAATTTCAGCTTTTGTAAAGTACCTTAAAACTTATTTTCATGGGGAAATGGAAAGAACCAGTTTATTTATAATTTTAATCAACGCCTAGATACGAATTTTAATCAAAATCGTTAAACTCTGAAAATTGAAAAAGGACACCTGTGCATGGGAATCGAACCCGGGCTCTTTGCTTTAGTACGCCAAAGCTCTTACCACTGAGCCATCCAGGATTCGTCCTGTGCCCAGGGCCATTCTTCACTCATATTTTAAGGCAGAGTCTATGATGGACGTGCGGAAATCGTCGGCTACAAATGTGTGATTTCATTAAAATCACGCGCTATCTGATAACTTGGCCACCTTCAACTCGGTAGTTAAATCGGAGCCCTTAAAGTCATTTTGCCGAAATATTGAGAGTATCCATTTTGTTTAGAATATAAATAAATGTTTTGAAATGAAATCTAAACAAAATCGTTAGAGCCAATTTTGAGGAAATCGACTTTTTCTCTTTTTGCCCTGCAGTAAACTACCCTTAGTTTTAGGGTTAGATATTCAATCCCAAAAACACCTCGGGGCAACCCTATGAAAAATCTAGATACTAAGTTCTAGCCCGATCGGTAAAATATTTTAGACCCTAGTTGGAGCTACAGACAGACAGACAGACGGAAACTCAAAAACCACTTTTTCGGATTCGGGGGGTCATGAAACGTCGAGATTCATCAACATCTTGAGTTCGAAGAAAGTAAAACTGGCGAGAGAAGGTTTAATTTTAACTTACTCCGAATGACCCGCGTCTTTTGGCACGCAGACTAAACATCAAGCTCATCTAGTATCGTTTTCCGGTTACGGGAAGTTCGATACAAGAACACCGGCAGAATATAGGCCTACAGATGATGTAGTTTTCCTAAATGGTTTTTAGCTCTCCCTCCAAGAAATTACGGGAACATTTTCTTAAGATTCTATCTTATTCATTCCTATCTCATTAAATTTATTAATTGCGAAAAACCCTCTTCTGCATGGTTTAAGGCGTCACTATCGCAAGAGACTTACCCTCTGGCGAAAGTGACATTGGGGTTTGAAACCCGATCGGTTGTATTGAGAGTGGTTTTTCAAAAACTGTCTTACATTATCCCTGCATGCAAATGTTGATGCACTCACTCTAAATTCTACTTTACTCGTCCTTAACACATTATCATAATCATTATGTAAGCAGGTGACCTGGTGGTCTAGGGGTAAGGTGTCAGACTTCTGTGCTGGGGTTCGGGGTTCAATCCTCGGTCCCGGCACAGATTTATCTGATTTCCAAACCCTTCCCTCACCTCTGACAAGACATCTTGTGAATGTGAGGAATGTCAGGCCTCCACCGTGGTTCGGATTCCACGTTAAACTGTAGGTCCTCCATTTCATCTCACAATCACCCTACCATTACACATTAGCGTAAGTGCGTATAACCTGAACGGGTAGTAATAAGCGGTGCTAATAATAATATTATGTAGGCGTGTATTCCAAACAGGTATTGAGAAGTAGGTCTAAAAATAATCGTATGGATCGGATCAATATTAGACAGGGTGGGTGAATAAATATACAAAGGCATTCGCTTCAAAAGAGGATGGTAAACCCCCCATCTTGGAGAAACTTGCATCTATCTCAAGGTCCAGAGTCGAACACGCGATCCGTGAGACGAACGTTGACTCATTGGCTGAAAGGGTGGGCGACTGGTTCCATAGAGGTGGAATGACGTCATGTACGATACTGGCTGTTGAAATTGATGGCAGCTGAAACTCTATTGTGCGTATTAATACGGATAATAAAATAGGGAATGGTCCACTTGGTGATAAAGGTTAAACAGTGAAGAGTGGGGAGCATGTGTTTTTTATTTTTTGTTGACACCATGACTCACTCACTCGATGAATATTTTCGGCAATAATAATAATTACTCATTCAATGATGATTTACTGCTGACATTTACAAGCGAATTTAAACTTTAGTTTATAAACCTTGGCAAACTAAGGAAAACAGAAGATGCGTGTTTGGTATTTATATTATTACTGGAGTTATAGACTGTCTATGGCAGGCTGATTAGAGCAAAACAGTATTACTCAACTTAACAAAACCTAACCTTATATTTGCAGACGCATGTTACTAACAGCCTCGGTTTTGTTAGGCCAAGCTATCTTGTAATTAATATCGTATGGACATATTATAATGATTAATCAATACACGTGTTTTAGTGTACTATTATATAATATGTTTGAATGGTCCCTACTACACAGACATACATCATTAGGTATTGTAAACAATGACTAGATACAAAATTTAATCAAATACTCTAGAGCCGATTTTGAGAAAAACGAATTTCTCTCTTTTTGCCCCTTTGTAAATTACCCTTAATTTTAGGTTTAGAGATATTTTTTTTTAAACCTCGGGGGAACCTTATGAAAACTCTAGAAAGCAATTTTTAGATCAATCGGTAAAAAAAATTCAGCTTTAGGCTAAGATACATAGACAGACGGCATCGCGAAAACCACCTTTTCGGTTTCAGGGAGTCATGAAACGTAACATTTATGAAAATATCGAGTTCGGTTTATTTGACGATAACAATACTTCTCTCTCCGAGGGGTAGAAAGAAATTTAAAACCAAGACCATGTAAATAATCATCTCTTCATTCAAAAATAGTAAAAACACTCCCTATTTACATACGAAAGGTTTTTTGTTTAGTACTAATTAGATTTGCCATTTCTCTCTGGTCTCCTGGCATCACTCAGGCGAGCGGATGAGCTAATGATTCACACACATATCAGTAAAAGGAATCTCCCTCGTATCCGGAAGTTGACAAAAGAAAACCTCATGACTTAGACTGCGTGTCCATAAAATGGTAATTTCCATACAACCTTGATTGTTAAAAGAGATTTTTAAAAAAACTTAATGCTTTATGCTTTTTAGTGGGATCCGGACAATTGGGCACCATCAAACGGGCGCGGCCTACTGGGCGTTTGTGAACTGGGCACTGGGAAAACAGGGCACCAGGGTTAATTTAAAAAGATGATGTTATTGTTGTAAGGTTAGGTTAGGTTAGCTTAGCTTCATCTTTACATGGTTTATTTTGAGAAAAATTATTATATCTCGTGGTATAAAAAAATTCCAAAATTTTATAATATCAAGTATTCTAACTTTATAAATATACACAAACTAAGTTTCCTATGCTATGAATTATTTTTAAAACCATTATATAAATTAATATTTGGTTAGAAAAATATTACGTTTTTACATTGGCGCCAAGTTGTCTTGGCGCTCAGTCTTACCAGCGCCCGGTTGGTGGTGCCCAGATGGCGGTGCCCTATTGTTCTATAACGCTTTGTAGTCTAGTGGTCAGAATTCCTGACTCCAGAGACAGGGGTCCCGGGTTCGATCTCTTGTGGTTTTTCAGTGAAGTATTGGGTCTAGAACGGGATGAACTCATTTTCGTGAGGACAAATGAGCTACTTGAACGGAAAACTGAGATTAACGGCTGAAGGGTTCATGGTGCTGACCACATGATACCCTCTATTAGCGGCAGTTGGCACTATTATCGCCAACATATAATGGCCGTTTGTTTGTTACGAATTAATTGCGTGGCTTGACGCCATGGAGTGGTTTTTCACTGATTCACATTTATTTTGTTCCTTTCCCCCGTATTTTACAGAGTGACATAACAAAAACTGGATTGTTTTTATATTGAAATCAGGTAACGGGGAAGGAAATTTTAGAATGTGTTTCTTTCTTTTTTCAAGCTTAGAGTTCTTACTAGTTGTCGTATTCAGGTGAAAAATCACCCATGTCAACATTCTTACCCGTATAAATCAAACAGTTTTTAGTAAATTCATCGTCATTTCAGGCGGTTTATGTTTTTTGTACAAATCGATAACTTGAAATTTTTTATAAACGAAAAATTATTTCTTAAATCTTAATATATCGGGAACCCTGTCATAATATCGTCCATACAATATTCCACCTACCAGCTTAAATTATATATAAATACATATCTTAATTGTTACTGTATTAGGATTCTACTCGTCTATAAACCAGTTTAAGCATAAATTATGGTTAATCACAACAGTGGTGCACCCAAAAATTTTCTTTGTGTTGGTGCATCAAGATCAAGCTTTTAGTCTAAATGAAATTTCTTTTGAGGATGGAGTATGTTTGAGAAAACAATCCCCGAAATAACGGAAATCAGGAAAATGTATAGATATTATAAGTTATTTTGAGTTTTTTTTAAGTAGTAATCAAGGCAGGAGTTTAATAATGAAACCGACCTTTCATACACTTTACTGAAGTTATTAGTTACATACATTTTTTATATAATTTGAAAATTTTGGAGCGAACTTTAAATAAGTTTAACAGTTTATTAAAAAAAATATAAGTCATAGAGAGATCTTAAAACGTAGTGTTTATATTCGACACTTCTTCATAATTATATTTCTACTTCATATAATTTAAGTTTTTATTGAAATTATTTTCAGTCTTGTAGGGAGCGGGTGGGGAAAGGGGGGCGTGAGGACAACTGCCCTGCCTGCTCCCCTCTGGGTGTGAAAATGAGTCAATATTTAACCATAAACCTTCTTTCGAGAATTTTGAGTTTGATAAGATACGTGGAGAAGAGCATGTATTTAACAGGTCGAGGAGCCCTTTGATGCCAATATGTTTCAGCGGATTAGAAGAGAACACATTTCCCACTGTCCACTTCCATCTTTAAATAGCCGCCATACTGCTCATGATTACCGGACCCACAGTCAAATTTTCATAAAAAGTTCCTTTTAGAAAATACAATCATATTTTTTTATGTCCAAAATTGAAAATATTTCTCTTAATAAATCAGTGTTATTTTATAGGAGTTAAAAGTGACAGCTGCAGATCACATAACTTGGTGTATAGATACATAAAAGTATATCTAATATTTTTTCTAGCTGTCAGATAAGGATCTTTCTAAGAAAATTAGACTGTAGCTAGTTTCTAAGGGAAGCCCAGGTAGTTCAAAATAATTAAAACCTTTACTAAGAAACGTGTGTGAACTAATGTGTAATAATTGTAATCAACGTGCTCTAAGTTGGGTGAAGTTGAAGATTTCCGCATCGGAGATACCATGCTCCGTGTCAAAGGTTAGGGGCAACCGGAGTATACTTTGGCAATGTCTTTGCTGGGCTGTGAACATTTAACATTTTAATATCTGGTGCAAACTATGTGCCATTCACAAATATATTTTTTTCCAAATGTGGATTTACAAGTAACATCGCCCTGATCACAAGAATCTAACCGCAGGACCTTAAATTACGTTGTAAATCTAAGGATGTAAACCTTGTACCAAATTGAACATTTCCCTTATATTATTAGAAATTGCGTCGATTAAGTGTTCAACATTCCGTTGTTTTTATCTCTGCAGAGAATAGTAAATCAAATATTTGAAAATATCATCCTTAGTGCACCCAGGCTGGTCATGAACCAAAAATTCTCAGACCGGAGTCTAATTTTAATTGTAATTGAGAAGTCAAAATTAATATGGATTAAATTTACAATCTAATGAAAAAATAACTACATTTATAAATCACTACCAATGTACTCGGCCAAGATTCGAACCTTGACATTCACGTTACCGGCGATTACCTCACCTTTCACATTATTTACATAGCCAAATATATTTTGAATACGCTTCAATAACCGAAACCTCAGTCGGTAGCGTGTCTGAATATTGAGACAAGTGTCCCAGGTTGAATTCCCGGTGTGGCAAAAAAAAAAAAATCGCTAGTGAAATAAATGTTTCCCCTCTCACAGTTGCGAACTAACGGCAAAGGGGCTGGATGTGGTTGTGGTGTCTGTTCTAGATTTAAGTTATCTTTCAAGTAATGTGCTGATATAATCAATCGTTTCAGAAAGTTAACGTTAAACACCTCAAATAAAATTATAACTATTGAACTTGTTACAATACGATTTAGAAAGAAATTATATTTTTGACCGTTATAAAAGTTACTATAATAATTTTCATATATCCATAAATCTATTCGCATGCCACTTAGTGGCTCTTAGTTACGAAGGATAATAGAAATAATCCCATTTCACTTTAAATATAAACAAATATCTCGTGCCACATTAATAACACTAGTATGATAGAATGAAAACTGAATTTAAGTATAAAAAAAAAAGTTATCGAAATCATCTATGCATTTCTTTAAACGTGAATTCTCAAATGTATGAATAAAACACTTGACACTTTCTTTTATGATACTAAGAGTGTCCCAGTTGATCGTATTATTTTGGGGGGCGTGTTCTCCCTGCCGACCTCGGTGGTCTTGGGGTAAAATGCTTGCCTTTGGACCTGACGTTTGTGGGTTCAAACACAGCCGGGGTCAACGGATTTTTCTTTAGCGATAAAAATATGTATCACAAGTTCCTTCGTGGCGGGGGGGGGGGCAGGGGGGAAGGTAAGAGAGTAAAGCCGTTGGTCCCATGTCGATTGTAGCATGTAAAATAAAGCTGAAAGGCCTGTGAAAATATATTATTTCCCGGCAAAATTGGTACCCCTGTCGTGCTCACTTTTAGAAATTCGGTGTGGAAGATAAAGGGGAACCACCACACTTCCTGAACAACCCTAGTACATGGGATTTCTACCAGATAGTGCAGGCAGCACTAACCAGCTGAAAGGCTGAGTGCATGCCCTGCTCGTGATGTCTGGAATCACATCAAACCAACCTCCGGGCTGTTGACTGAGTGTAGGGATGAAGGTAACGTAAGTTAAAGCAGTGTTTCTGTGTTTCAAAACATGATTTCGGTCAAAAGAAATCAAATAACTCTCCAGTAGAAATATAGTTTGTTTTTTTCACGTGGTCATATCAATAGTAATTGTTGAATATCTGTAAAGTGTGTCCTGGAATTTAATGACAACTTTTTCTATTCGTTTAAAAAGTTTTTCATCTAATGCTGCTTTATTCGTGACAGATATTCAAGAATTGTTAATATCACCATATGAAGACGCGTAAACTGTGTATTGAAGCAATATTTTATTTGTTTTGGCAAAAAAAAAAAAGGTTTAGCTGCAAAAATACTGACCTTTTCTCACGTTCCATATATCCCAACCTTAATAATAATAATAATAATAATAATAATAATGATAATATTAAGCGCTTCCCCTGTCCACCTCACTAAAGATACCCGTGGATATTACAATACCTATAAAATAATACTAAGAATATAGTGAAATGTTATCATTTCTGACCGTACAAAAGTGTATTTGTATTTCCCAAAAGGCCTTTCTTACCAAAATCCTAGTATACCAGCGTTTATCTGTCTTAGCTAGGAGAGCAGAATACACGACCATTCATAAGTTGGGTCAAATGGGGCAATTTGCCTCGGGTCACAGCTTCTTGGGAACCCTCAACCACGCGAACATCTATCTTTTACAACAGAAATTCTAGCCAGAGTTACAACACACATGCATAAAAAATAATGGATTTTCTTTACTTGTTTTTTGACATTTTTTATGAACCCGGCTCTTTTAAAGGGTTTAGCCTAGTAAAGATAAGAATAATATTGCTTAGTAATGGAAGAGCACTTTTGTAGTTTTTTAAAATTTATTATTATTGTTATTATTATTATTATTATTATTATTATTATTATTAGCACCGCGTCTTACTACCCGTTCGGGCTATACGCACTTACGCTAATGATGTAATGGTAGGGTGATTGTGAGATGAAATGGAGGACCTATAGTTTAACGTGAGATCCGAACCACGGTGGAGGCCTGGAATTCCCCTCATTCACAAGTTGTGATTAATACACGTCTTGTCAGAGGTGAAGGAAGGGTTTGGTGATCGGATAAATCTGTGCCGGGACCAAGGATTGAACCCCGGACCCCAACACTGAAATCTGACACCTTACCCCTAGACCACCAGGTCACCCTTTTAAATATAATAAGTTTAAATCTTATATTTTCCAAACATTAATAAATCACATAAATTAAAATGAAGGATGTAGAGAGCGCGAGCAAAGGGCACTATTTTTGCAGTTTTTATATCAAAACAATCTTTTACTCAATATAAATCAATTAAATCTCCAATAGATACATATAATTTAATTTTCTTCGCATGGTAAACTCAACAATTCTTTAATATCTGTCAAGGGTGTTCTGGAATTTAATGATGACTTTTTATCTTCATTTAAAAAGTTTCTAATCAAATGCCGCTGCTCATGACAGATATTCAACTGTTGATATCACAGATTGATGTGAAGAAAATTAAATATGTTTCTACTAGAGCAATATTTTACTTGTTTCGGGTAAAAAAAAATGTTTTGGCATATAAATTGCAAAAGCACTAATTTTTTTCGCGTCCCCTTACATCCCACTTTAAATTAATTATTTGGTTTTAAAGAAGGGTGGAAAGGGGTTCCAAAATAGTTCACTTCTTGATGCCTCCTGAATCTCTTGGGTCATCCTTTCAGTATGTGAAGGGAAGGGAGGGAAAAAAATCAAGTATTTGCCTTGAAAGAGGAAGAGAAACCACATTGGGTGGGGTAGGAGGTGGATTCGGGGGAAGGGGTGGATTTTAGGTAAAAAAAGACGTTCTCCAGAGCATCGTGAGGTGTGATTCCTCATCCTATCCAAAGCAGACTCTATGATTTCTCCACTAAACTATACATGGAAAACTACAAGAGATGGTCAAAACTACACTCAGGAAACACGCCTCAGTGGCGTAGTTTGCTAACGCGCTATTCGTGTTGAGCTCAACTGCCGAGGACGGGTAAATCGATGTTCGAATCTCGGTCGGGTGAACTGGGGGTGATTTTTCCTAAATGGTTTTCCACTCTCCCTCCACGCAAATGCAGGTTCACTTCCTCTGAAATTCAACCTTCCGAATTCCTAATCCATTAGCGTAATTAGTACTTAAGCGTATAACCCGAACGGGTAGTAAGACGCGGTGCTAAAATAAATAAAATAAAAATACACTCAGGAAAAGGGGCTTGGACTAAGATCGAATCTCGGACCTCATGAGACAAGAGTCTGACACTGTTGACCGCTTTGAAGGACGATATAGAGAGTTATGGATCATCTCAGTGGAAAAAGAGAAAGAGGGGGAGGGGTGTACCACTAATTAGATAATAATAAATTAACACTAATTATTATGAAACGTATCGGTGGACTTGCAGTTTTCACTAGTGGAAGAGGAACTTAAAGCGATAGACAGGAGACACAAAAATAATGAAAAAAAGTTCAAATAAACATGTGTCCCATTTGACCTTGTTTCCGAGTTACAGCTAATTGATTACACTCAACTGTTTGTATACCATACTCGTTATCTCTCGAACATGTTTTTTTTTTTAGCATCGCGTCTTAGTACCCGTTTGATCTATATGCAACAGCAATCTACTTCGAGATTATCGCGTTAGACCATGTGGCCAACGAAGCGGGTTCTCGAGCTCTTTGACTAGGTAAGTTCTATGGGTTATTCCAAACACCTGGTATTAAACAAAAGAGTGCGATATTCATTGAGATGACGAGTGCAAGCCTGCATTCAAACCGAAGGCCTAGGGTGCAAGATTCGTATTGGACTTGGTCACCCACCATGGGTGGCGAGGTTGGCGCCTAAACCGATATGGTTAGAATGAGAGTGATGTAATGGAGAGAAAAAAACGAACAAGAAAATCAAACATCTTAACTTTAACATAATTTTTTCTTACATAATATGGTATTTATTTTTATTAGTTAAAAATATATTGAGGTTGTATTAGTAAGTTAAATGTCTTTTAATGATTGTTTACTTTGTCTAAAGTCGAAAATGCGTCAGCCAATCCCCATTTGACCAAGACTGCTTGTTATTCGTGTACTGGGAGACAAGACTGAAAATGCGGTGCTTAGTCTGGTTTGGGGTTAAAATTCCAGTTTCCTCTACTAAAGGTGGTTTTTCCTAAGGTTTTCCTACTCTAACTCCACGTAGATTGTGATTCATTTTCTCTACATTTGAACTTACTCCTCCCTGTCATATTACTTAATTAATATTATGTATGCGTATAACCTGCGAGAGTAGCCAGACGCCATGCAAAAATAAATTAAATGTTATTTTGATCCCAGTCCCTGACTAAAATAATTTAGCTTGGTACCTTTAAAAGGTTTTACATAATTATAAAGATAAATTATTATTTTTCAATCCAGTATTTAGTTCCTGGTGTTCTTTTATTATTACACTTTTGCACAAATTAGTCAAGGCAACAGGGTGATGAGGGCTATTTTTAGATAATTTTCAACTTAGCACATATGGACAGAAAATATGGAACAATATTTTGAAAACAAAGACGAAAGTGCATCTTGTCGTTGAACGAACCCAGATCTCTCGAGATGGATCCAAGTATGAAAACACCTACCGATTGTCTTTGGTTGTACTTGTCTTATTCAGATATGATACTGTGTATAGAACAGTAGCGGCTAGTAGCTAAAATTAGTGGGGGTGCTGCTCCAGAATATTTAGCACTGCGTCTTACTACCCGTTCGGGTTATACGCTTAAAGTACTAATTACGCTAATGGATTAGGAATCGGGAAGGTTGAGTTAGAGGAAGTGAACCCGCATTTGCGTGGAGGGAGAGTGGAGAACCATTTAGGAGACACCCCCCCAGTTAACCCGACCTAGATTCGAACCTCGATCTCCCCGTCATCAGCAGTTGAGCTCATCACGACTAGCGCGTTAGCCAACTACGCCACCGAGGTGGGTCTGCTACAGAAAATGTTTACCTTGGTTTTAAAATTGTGTAAAAGGAAAAAAAACATGTATAAAAAGAATTTTTTTTCAGGAACTTGATAAAATCTTTACAAATAAACACATTTTTTGTTACTTTAACTTAAATTGTTACAGTTTAGCTTGATATATTTATTTAAAAATGAAATCCATTCTTCTTGTTTTAATTTGCGCAAAAAGTTTGATAATTTTCTCCTTTAGCTCTGGATGACAATTGAGGAAATTTTTCTCCATTGAAAGTACTGCAAGCGCATTTAATATTTCTGTTAAATAAAAGAACCGAAAAAAATGAATCAAATAGAATAGCTGGAAGCAGAATAATAATCTAACTCTACACTCTTCTAACACTTTATCACATTCAAGAATATGGTACACGGTTTTTAAGCACAACACACGCTAAGTAAAAAACCTTTCTTCCACCATCACGCCAGAGTCGGCACTGCGAGAGCAACAGTGCTCTCTCTACCTGGCAGTCCTGCCTTCCTCCCCACCCACCTATGTGCGCATGTGCACAACAGTCAAACACCACGTCTCTGGCACTGTGAAGCGCACAGTTCCATACAAAGATTTTTGTATATTTTTCATAAACTGGGGGATGGACTACTGAAGTACTGACATTGAGCTTAAAGGAATATATATAGTATTACAAAAATAAAGAAAGAATTAAAGAAAAAAGGACTCACTATATTAAATGTTATCGATAATATCAAATGGAAATAGGTGGTGCTGCAGTTCCGCAGTGCCTATACACGAGCCGCCACTGCCTATAGAAAGTGTACAATTAGCACTAAAAGAAAATACATAATATACTGGATTTAAAAAAAAAAATCACTAGTGACTGGTTAAAATCATGTATTTAGTGAAGTGTAAGACGAGGCAAAGTGTACTGTAATCAGGAAGTCACTAACGCTAATAGCCCTTGAGCGTAGACACAAAGACATTATTAACCTACACAAAGAGAACTTCTGTCTAAAATAGCTGGTTTGTTACAAAAATGTCAAAAAAGATTATCTCTTCTATTTGACTCGTAAACAAAGATATTTGATTTATTGATGATGATAGTAATGACAAAAAAAAAATTTTATTAGATTTTTTCTAAAAAAGGGGAGACAAAAAAAGAGAATAAAAATAAATTAAATAAAACAAAACAAAAAATAGCTCGGAGTGGCGGGCGGCTTGAAGAAGTGAGTGCGTGTGCTAGTTGTGCCTGTCCCCCGCTGTTGGCGCTGGCTGTCAAAGCAGCGTGGTCTGCAGCTGGGCGGGCATGCACGAACCAACAAACCCTCTTTCGAAGCAGCGAAGCATTCTTAGCGGTCATCCCGACCGGTGTAGAAGACACTGCTCTCCATCCTTGTTTCCAGACACTTCTCACAACTCTGAAGTCTGGAAACTTTCTTCGTAATTTTTTTCTTATCTTTTTTTTTATATTAGTGTAGTTTAGTTTTACCACTGACTCAATCATGCGCGTGTTTTAACATTTCCGCGTTATCAAACGTTACTTATTATTAACAATACTTGGTTTTTTTTAGTTAAAAGACTTTTATTTCGAACATATGTGACGATAAAAGTGTGTATTTTCTTTTCTCAGAGGTAAAACAAAATCGTCCCTTCTTTTGATTTTATCTTTCGCGTCAACCCTTCAGACTTTTGGGGGGGTAGTGTGAGGAGAATGGCTACGTCACAGCCTCTTCAGAAAGTATTAACAGAAGTTAAGGGGACTGTTAGGAACAATAGCAGATTAAGAACAGTAAGAAAGTGTAGTGTCGGCACAATGGCAGAGTCGGGATTCAAACGGTGGATGCTGGTGGCCCTGTGCCTCTCTTCGATCGTGGTGTTATTTGCGCCTGGGACTTCCGCTCTTGAGGTGAGTGATAAATATTATTTTATTAGGTAATACTTTTTTTTCTGCCTACCCACTGTCGATTGGTTAGGTTAAAAGGGGTAGTTGCAAATTTGGATCATCCTGAAAGGGGGAAGTGTGGAGGATTGTAAACTAATTCAATATTATGTAGTATTGTGTTTGTTCTAATAACCAAAAAGAATGTTGCATTATTATGTTTTCTTAGGTTAAGTTAGCACATTCGTCGTTTGCTTGTATCCCCACATGTTTGGAAAGTGCACATCCAGCACCCCCCCCCCCCCCCCCNCATTTCTCACCCAAAAATGAAATGTGTTCGTTTGTTGTTCCTCTAACATTGTTGCGGCCCATTGATAGGGGGATCAACCCACCTCAGTGGCTTAATGGGATGGTCAAAGGAGACACACGCGTGTTAGCCTGGCCTACTCAAAACGGGGGAAATCGGAGTTCGAATCCCGGTTGGGTCTACTGAGTGTGGTATTTCCTCGATAATTTTCCAGTGTCCTTCCGCTCAAATGTAGATAGATTATCTCTAAAATGCTTCCTTCCTCATTCTTGCCCCTTTATAGTAATTATCACATGTCCAAGTAACCTGAACAGGTACCGAGTAAGACGCAGTGATAAAACAAAACTTGAAAACTTTGTCTAAACAAGATTTGTACTTTATTTTCTTTGTTATAAAGGGAAAGGGGTGAGAGAATTTGGATCGAGACTTCCGGGTTAGTCGGGTACAATAGCCGTGCGATCAACTTATCTCGTGATCGCAATAGTTATAGGATTCTAAAGGTACATGGTAAAAAGGGGCGAATTCTTAGTAAATGAACTCGGACTTTCGCCAAGGAAGGTGTTGTGGATTAAAGTACTCCTTCTAGACATACCAATCCTCCAGGGTCATTCAGCCAGTCAGGTGTGGCAACAGCTCGCCATCTCAGCCGGTGACATATCACTGTTGGTGAGAAGTCTGACGTCATGTATATTATACCATCCTACTATGGTTGTGTAAAAAAGATCATGGGAGTTGTGTCGTAACCGCAATCGCCATGAACTTTAGCCGGTAAAGAGACTACGGTTTCAGAGTCTAGTCAAGTTGTAAACGACCAACCTGTCACGCAAAATCTTCAATAAAATGTCCAACCCTCACTGCGTGCTAACGTTAGGTGGCTTTTTGGTAATATTGCATCGAAAATTATATTTAAAAAAAGTTAGGCGTGGATTTAACACTTTGTTATAGTGCGTTTTAGACTTCTATGAAACAGTAGGGCAAGCCTTGATTAGGGACAACGAACTTGTGGACTTCGTCTTAACTGATGCAGGCGTTGGTTAAACTGTCCCGTAGAGCAGTGTTTCTCAAAGTGTGGTTGTTAGACAACTGGTGGTCCGTGGTAGGCTCTCAAGTGGTCCGCAGTATCTCGGGAAGTCTCTTAATTAAAATGAATTATTGCACTAAAGTCAAATAGAAAAGTAAATCTGTATCATAATCAACCAATTTGAACGTGTTTTTTTTAAATCACTAGGTTTATTATTATTAGCACCGCGTCTTACTACCCGTTCGGGTTATCCGCACTTACGCTAATGTGTAATGGTAGGGTGATTGTGAGATGAAATGGAGGACTTACAGTTTAACATGGAATCCGAACCACAGTGGAGGCCTGGCATTCCCCCACTAGGTTTTGAGTGTTGAAAATAATAAATACAATTATTAATACAGTAAGACCCCCCCTAACCGGACCTCTAATATCTTAAACACGGTATATAATAATAATAATAATAATACCCATAAAACAACACCACTAAGTCTAACCTTGTCCGAATCTGGTTCGGTTCAGTGAAAACTCTGTTTAAGCGGGAGAATACAGGGGTACAGTATTTTCATGTGTTTTAAATTACAGTTGAATGAGTTTAATCGAATTTTGATTTAACTGATCTAATTTTTACATCCATTATTGTTTCAAGCCTATGGCCCGGGTCAGTTTTTTTTTATTCAAGGTCATATACTTTCCGGCTTGCTAGTCCTGTCGTAGCTTCATATGAAAGGGTTAACACATATTTTCATCAATGGTTAACTTTCGGCCATGCCGAGAATCAAATCTGGGACTCCTATCTCAGTAGGCAGACATTCTACCGGCTGAGCCAAGTTGTCGGACCGATGTATAACACAACACGTAAAATGTACTGTAATTATTTTTAGTTAAAGGAAAGCACATTTTGCTAACAACAACCTTTAATTATTATTATCACCACGTCTTACTACCCGTTCGGTTTATACGCACTTACGCTAATGTGTAATGGTAGGGTGATTTGTGAGATGAAATGGAGTACCTACAGTTTAACGTGTAATCCGAACCACGGTGGAGGCCTGGTATTCCCCACATTCACATATTGTGATTAATAAACGTCTTGTCAGAAGTGAAGGAAGGGTTTGGTAATCAGATAAATCCATGCAGGGACCGAGGATTGAACTCCGGACCCCCAGAACAGAAGTCTGACACCTACTACTCGACCACCAGGTCACACAACCTTTAGGTATTAAACATTTATTATCACCTATTACTGTTTCTTTCAATTCTATTTTAACTTGGATCTTCTAAATCAATAAAACATAATTCATTTGACTTATATCTTTTTCTACGATTTTTGAAAAGGGTGTTCGTATTATCCAGAATTTCGGATTTCGGCTCGATTTAACGGGGTTTTACTGTGTATTAAAATATCAACGTTAACAGCAACACAGTACAGAGTACACATAATAATAATAAAAATAATATACTTATGTAATACGTTGTTATAAAATGTTTGAATATTTCTAATTTGAATGTCTCTAAGATATATCTTAAGGATACCGCTCTCAATAACAAATTATAATATTATGTTGTTTTCTTTGCTTGCCGTTTCTTCTTAATAACCAGTTATTAAATGTGTATCCTAAGGTCTCGATATTTATGTGGGTTTGTCCTAGGTCAAACTAAAATACGTGATATGACCTTGTGTTTTAGAAAGAGAATGTACACGCAGTTCAAACAAAATAGTTTGGATAAAAAAAACAGCCATGATGAGCTAGGCATTTGAATTTTATTATTATTATTATTATTAGTTAGCATCGCGTCTTACTATCCGTTCGGGTTATACGCTTTAAGTACTAATTACAGATTTATCTGATTACCAAACCCTTCCTTCACCGCTGACAAGACATATTGTGAATGTGGGGAATGCCAGGCCTCCACCGTGGTTCGAATTCCACGTTAAACTGTAGGGCCTTTATTTCATCTCACAATCACCCTACCACTACACATTAGCGTAAGTGCGTATAACCCGAACGGGTAGTAAGACGCGGTGCTATAATAATAATACTAATACTAATTACACTAAAGGATTAGGAATTGGGAAGGTTGAATTAGAGGAAGTGAACCCGCATTTGCGTGGAGGGAGAGTGGAAAACCATTTAGGACCCCCCCCTCCCTCCCGCGTTCACCCGACTTAGATTCGAACCTCGATCTCCCCGTTCTCAGCATAAGAGCTCAACACGACTAGAGCGTTAGCCAACTACGCCACCGAGGCGGGTTTTTGAATTGTACTTGGTTCATTGTTACACTACCGCGTTTGTGCTCTCTATTGAACAAATAGCTCAGATCGGGAGTGTAAAATATAGATTTGTTTTTTTGCACCGCGTCTTATTATCCGCTCGGGTTATACGCTTATGTACTAACTAAACTAATGATTTTTTAAGGATTAAGGATGTTATATTAAGAGGAAGTGTACCCACACTTGCATAGAGGGAGAGTGGAAAACAATCTTGTAAAATTATGTAGGCATACACCCAACCGAGATTCAAACCTCATTCTCCCCATCGTCGGCAGTCTAGTCTACTGTGAGAGCAGCGCGTTACACCATGCGGCCACCGAAGTGGGCTGTATACTATTGAATTTCATGTTTGAATCGGATTATGTGCCAGTACAAATAAAAAGGTATTTACTGAAAAATTTCTATTCAAACGTGACTTTTAATATAGGCCTATGCAGGTATTGTAATTATAATTAATATAAAGATAAATTTAAATATCAGTTTCTACTGGGCCCTTTTTTTCGAGAAGCTGATTATACTTAGAGATGGGCGCCAGTTAGGTTTATGACACTGTCTGAGCGCAAGATATAATTGGCCAAGAGAATGCTGCTATTATTCCGTATGAAGAACTATTCCTGTGGCTTAGATATTTATTGTTACTGAGACTATCTTTGCTCCGACACTTGTTAAAGTAATGACGTGTATTGTTGTCACAATACTTCTTGTTGCCTGCACTGAGGGTCACTTGGTCTAAGACATCATTCTCGCATTAGATTGCCGGTGACTACGAGATCAAGTTTGAATCTCGGCTGAAGATCTTGGAGGTGGGGGAGGTTGGTTTTTTAGATAATTATTTGTTTGTTGTTTTTCCTTCACCCCTCCGCGCTAATGCTAGTGTATTTCCTCCATATTTTCTCTTATCCCCTCGTCTGAGAACCAATGACCCATGTATTTGAATTTAAGTTACTAATAAAAATACCACTATTGAATACATCACTATTGTTGCTTCAACAATAGTTTGATGGTGTCCTGGCGGTCTAGGGGGGACTTCTGTGCTGGGGTCCGGGGTTCAATCCTCAGTCCTGGCACAGATTTATGATTGCCAAACCATTCCTTCACCTCTGGCAAGACGTGTATTGGTTACAACTCATGAATGTGTGGAATTCCAGGCCTCCACCGTGGTTCGGATTCCACGTTAAACTGTAGTTCCTCCGTCTCATTTGACAATCACCATACTATTACACATTAGCTTAAGTGCGTATAACCTGAACGGTTAGTAAGACGTGGTGCTAACATTAATTGATTTGATCATGTTTGTTTTGACACATTGTTGTACCATGTTTGTTCCGACACAGTTTTGTCTAGTTCTGAAACACTCACTGTTGCTTACTGCTTCGTTTACTATGGGTGGTTTTGTACATTGTTTCTTTTACTGTTTTTATATATTGTTGCTTTTACAATGGAAGGTTTGATACATTGTCTCTTTTTTCTATTTGTTTTTACATTGTTGCTTAAATATGGATGTTTTAAACATGATTGCTTTGAGTCTTGATGATTTGTCACATTGTTGATTTGAATATGTTTTGACATGTTTGTCTGACAATGGAGGTTTTGACACATTGTTGCTTTGACATTGGGTGCTTTCATAAATTTCTAGGGTAAATAACTCACCTCAGGACCCAATGTTCCTGGATAAAACCCTACGATGTCGATTAATTTTTCTTGAGCGATAAAAGTTCGTAGCACAACTTCCTTCGGAGGAAAAGTAAAGCCGTCGCTCCCATGTAATTGTGTCATGTAAAAGAACCTTGATAAGTATGCGAAAATAGCTTTCCTTCAAATGGGTAAGACGTTTCGCACTTGCTCAAAGAAATTCTCGTGTGCTGATATCATTCGGTTCAGAGAATGTATGTTAAATATCTCGAATAGATAAAATAAAAAATGCCTTTACTAAGGTGTTATGACATAATGTTTATTTGACTATGGTTGTATTGATACATTGTCACATTGAATTTGGTTGTTCTGATACATATTTTCTTATATGATGATGGTTCTGACATTTGATGTATGGTGATTGTTATGACATATTGTTGCTTAGATTATTCTTCCAACACATTGTTGGTTAAATAATTAATTTCCTGACACATTTTTCTAGGCCAATGGTTGCTACACCCCATTTTTGTTCATTTTATAGTTGTCATGACACGTGTTTCCCTCGCTATGATTGTTTGTACGGTATTTTTGTTCCGATTATGGCTTTTCAGATACATTGTTATTCTGCTCATGATTGTTTTTGACGCATTGTCCCTCCAACTATATCTATTCCTACCCATTGTTTGTCCAACTATGACTGTTCAGACATATTGTTGGTTTGCTTATGATGGTTCTCACACGTTGTCATTCAAACTGAAGTAGTTTTGACTTATGGTTGTTCCAACTATTATTTTCACAACTCGTCTTGTTGCATAGAATATTTTTCTAACCAAAGCAATATTTCTTAAACAATTATTTTGGCGAAGAGCACTTGAATATTTGTCTCTTAAATAATACTTGTATCAATAACACAGTAAAAAACAATGAAAATGACTTGAGATTTTTAATTGAGAGCCTTGCAAATGAAACACTTCAAATATAAATACTATAAATACTATTTAGTTTGGAAAATCTGTAAAGTCGGAAATTCGAAACAAACAATATGTTTCAAATCTAGTTATTTTGCAGTTAATGTTCTAATATTATAATTTAAGGTACGTTAAATACCCATAGGCATGGTAAAATAAACTATTTTATGACTGCTGTATGAACAAGAAACTATTTTTATTTATCTATTTAAGGTATTTAACATGCACTTCTTTCTGAACAGACTTATTACATTAGCACATGAGGATTTTCCATTAATGATAGGGAAAGAGCCTACCAATTTTTCCGGGAAAGGTTTCTTCACGATTCTCTTACATGACATAATCTATACAGAACCGACAGCTTTACGCTCCCTGCTAAGGAAGTTGTGCTTAGGATTTTTATCGCTCAGGAAAAAGATATCTTAAGGGTAATATATTTAAAAAATCACAACCTATTAATATTATGTCCGTATATCTATTCTTTGAATTAATATCTAATGGTTTGTTTGTATCTGAGTTAAAATCCCGACAGGGAGTAGATTTTTTGTTGTCTTTACTACTCCCACTGCAGATTCGGGTACATTACTTATTAATTTCTACCTTTAATATCCCCAGCTCATTGGGCATTGCGTTTTACTATTAGCCCGGGATATCCTTATTTTTATTCTATTCGGCCTGCTGTGCCTTTTCAAAAAATCAACACGCTAAAATTGGGATAGCTCTTATCAGTTTTTGCTTACGAATCTATGAACATGTACACCCAATTTCCGTGTCTAAATATATGACGAGCAATGAGGGAGCGAGTGGAGAATCCAGAAATTACGAAGATTGTTTGAAAATAAAACACAAATAAAATTGTTGCATCTAAAAGACTGAAAAAAAAGAGAGATTGTCAACGAGAAAGAACTCATCTACGTAGGGTATTGAAACTATCCTCTTGTTATGTTTTATTAATATAACTTCATTTTTCTAATGGAAATCACCGTAAAACACTCTTTTTAAAAGTCTGGCTGTGAGGGGGGGG
>CABEEJ010001727.1:103585-123806 GCA_901482245.1 Timema douglasi
GGGGGTTGGCGGGGGCTTTATTCTCCTCCTAGCGCCCATCGTTCTCATACCATTCATATGTTTTTTTTATTGGGATTTCGTTGGAATTGGTTTGTCCCAGCCCCACCCTTATCCCCTACCCTTGGCAAGTTACGTTTTATTACTAGAATTTTTATTCGCTCTTTTGACAGTTGTAATGGTCACCCATCCTAACTCTGATCTCACCTACTCGTTTAAAAAAAAAAATGTTTTTGTGTTGTTAGTTAGTCCATTAAACGGGTGATAATTTTTTTAGTAATAAAATACTTAAATATTTTTATTATTTAAGAAAAATATAATCATTTAATCGATCGGTCAAACGCATCGAATCAACTTTTTTTCGACACAACTTGACCCGCATCGCTGCGCACGCGGTCTAAACTTCAAGCTTGACTAACCCTGTTCGATGGCCGAATTGTGTAAGGCGTAACTCTTGGGTCAGAATGGCCTGCTGATGTTGAGGAGATTGGAGTTCGAATCTCGTTTGAGTCTACTGAGGGTGGTTTTTTTATAAGTTGTTTTCTAATTTATTCCACGCAAATACTGGTATATTACCTCAAATACTTTTGTCTTCATCCCCACCCCACTAGAAAAATGATCATACATGTATACAAACGGAACCGGAAGTAAAACGTACTGATAAAACAAAACAAGCTTGTCTAGTCAGGTTTTCCGGTGATGGAGTTTGGGGTTTGTATCCCAGTCGGGTGTGATAAGTTTATTTAATTTTAAATGATTCCGCACTTTCCCTTTACGTAAATGTGGGTACATTTACTCTAATAATATACCTTCCTCATTCCTACTCAATTAATTTAACATGAAGGGTAAGATGCTTTGTATGAAAAATATTATTATTATTATTATTATTATTATTATTATTAGCACCGCGTCCTACTACCCGTTCGGGTTTGTATGAAAAATAAGATATTGTAATCTCATTTTCATAATGAAAACTAGAAAAGCCACTATAATAAATAGTTAGCGTGTGAGAGTACTCGAAAATTGGAGTTTTTGAGCTGACTTTTAGTAGTTGCTCAAACTTTACTCGAAGATTTTTACTTAAATCGAAAAATATTAATTCAACTAAGAATTTTTTTTTTTTTTCCCTTGAAGTTTCCGTGTTAATTAATTATATTCATTTAATTTAGGATCTTAATTCCATGGAAAGGAGTTCCTAAATATTTCCTTTTGTCTAATTAATAAAAATTGTAGAGATTTTACTAAATGTATTTAAAAATACACGTTTTTGTGATTTAATTTCTTTTTCACAAAAAAAAAAAAAATGTTTGTGGTTTATGCATGGTTCTATTTCAGAAATTCAACTTGAAATATTTCTAATACAAAATATTGCTCTATAAGCTATTACCCGAACACAGAAAATACTCGGTTATCATTCAAACTATATTTGAATTGAAAAATGCCTACTAGCACGCCCATAAAAAATAAATTTACCTTCACCGTGTTTATGTGTCAAGTTAGGTATGTGATAAGCAGCTGTCACTTTTGATAAAATTATCAATATCTATAAAAAAATTACTTACAATATGGTAAAATTTTGACCACAAAAAAAAGTATTTTTATTTTTTAAAAGACTTCCAGAGAAAATTGGTCTGTAGTTTTAGGTGTATGTGATAACATGGTGATATAAAATGTATACTAAAATATTATCAGATTATTAATTTTTTTTTGTTGTTACACATTCATAATGAATTATTTGTAATACTTGGTTTGTAAGAGTTGTCTAATTAACTTACATTAACAAAATTCAGAAATGGATTCTATTTGAAGTAAGGGGACGTCTTTAAATACTGTATTTTTTTTTAGGAGGGGTAGTATTTTCCATCGTTTTATTACTGAGAGAGGTGGGGCAGAATTTATCTTACATGAGTTTTTTTAATCGATGTTATTGATTAAAGTGAAACTAAATTTAAGAACAAATGTTGACTGAACATAAATTTACTAATTATAAAATTTAGCTTTTATTTCATTTACTTAAGATGTGCTAAACCTAATTCTACTGCAATTAAAGAATTTTAAAATTTCATATCCCTCTATTTATTAGCAATTCTGATGTTTGAAGGGGTTTTTTTTTAGTGTATTTAATGTGAACTTTCTGAACCGACTGATTATATCAGTACACGAAAGAATCGACAAATATTCCTGGGAAAGATGGTTTCACATACCTTCCAGTGTTCTTTAACACTCCACATTAGACATGGGAAGGTGTGTGAGGATTTTTACGACCCAAGAAAAATCCATCGACTTTGGGTGGGTTTGAACTCGAGACCATCGGGCCCTGAGGCGAGTACTTTACCCCAACACCACCAAGGTCGAGTGTTTTAAGGTTTGGGGGGAAGAAATAGTATCGAAAATCGCGAGAAAAAAAACCTTAGGTAATTTAAAGATGTCTCTAAACTAAACGAACTTCAAATAGTTGTCATTTTCACATCCAATTTGATTAGAAATGAATAAAAAATAAAAAAATACCAACCCACAACAGTAAATAAGTTTTTATGAAACTCGATTCTTGGTATAAGAAATAAGGCAATTAAAAAAATTGCCTATTTTGATTTAATATAATTTTTTTAAGAGGTAACGAACGCTAATTTAAACAACAAAATTGTTTTGAAAGTGATATAAAAAAAATGTTTGCAAGGCAAAACAAAATAGGAATATAAATAAACAAAATAGTAATTTGAGTGACTCGTATTAATGGGCACCCGGTTGCAGGCGTTGGTTTCACCTGATGTGATTTGATAATTATGGGTAGGCTGTGGATCGAATCTAGGTCGGGTATATCGAATTGTTTTTTTCTCGTGCCTGTTGATGCGAGCTATTTTTGCCCTGAAACAAATTTTAGACAAATTAATATTTAAAAAAATATTTGTTGAATATCTAATAATGATAAAAGCTCAGCATATTTAGGAGTAATTTGACAATACTCAATACTGTGATATAGTTGTTTCTCGCTAAAACAAAATTTGACAGTTTTTTTGTTTTTAGCACCATGTCTTACTACCCGTTTCGGTTATACGCTTATATACTAATGAAGCTAATGGATTTAGGGATGTTAAATATTACATTTAGAGGAAGTGTACCGGCATTTGCCTTGAGGGAAAATGGAAAATCTTATTTGAAAAATCACCCTCATTACACACGACTAATATTTGAACCACGATCTCCCCGTCATATGCAGTCTAGTCCACTGTGAGAGTAGCGCATTAGACCACGTGGCCACCAGAGTGTGTGGCGTCGCCCTTACTCTTCCTAGAAGACTAAGGCTGGCGCACAATAAGAAAACTAAACTAAAAATAACAAGGTAGCAGGATTTGCAGAGGGCGGTGAGAAAATGCAAGATACAAGCAAACAGCCTGTTTACGTATAATGTCCTTGACTTGTACTCAAAAATATTTAGGACGCCAAGAAGGATAACAAAGGCAGAAAACTAAATTATGACGAAATGTTTCAAAAAATAACATGGTGTAGTTTTATTGATGTTAACAAAAAATTTGAATAGGATACATAAAATGGAAAATGAGTTATTCATACAATGTACAGTTTAGAGAGGCTATTTGTATATGATAGTAATATAAAAAAAAATAAACAATGGACTCTACAGGCCCGCAAGGCTAATGAGTTAAATTACGGAGATATTTACTATACAAAATATGGTCGTCGAAAACAAATTTACTCATTCCGAGTGATAACATTGAATTTTTGCCATATGGGCCAAAAGGTTAAACGGAGCCAGTGATATCATTACTGAAACTCATTGAAAACATTGAAAACATTGAAAACTTCCATTTGCCTGGTTAACCGAGTTTACCATAAACATTATACGGAAATACCGCATTTGATACCTTCTAAAACATACGACCAATTTGTACTTTAAATATTTGTAACTGTTCTAACTTGACTTTTGAAAAGTTACGTACATCAGACTTATTTACATTTCAAAAGATTCTATATTAACATTATGAATGTTACGTGGTGACTCTACATCTGACAATTTAGAACTGCAAAAGATTCGACCTTAACATTTTGAAAATTACATAAAGTTTATACCTCTGACATGTTTATACTCCACAAGAATTTAAGTTAGCTCTTTGAAAGTTACGTGGTAACTCTACCACGGACAAATTAATACTTTGAAAGATTCGTACTTAACATCTTAAATGTTACGTGGTGACTCTACACCTGACAAATTTAAACTGCAACATATTTGAACTTAACATATTGAAAGTTACATAAAGTTTATACCTCTGACAAGTTTATACTCAAAAAAGATTCTAAGTTAACATTTTGAATGTTACGTGGTAACTCTACATTTGACAAATTAATACTTTGAAAAGATTCGTACTTAACATTTTAAATGTTACGTGGTGACTCTACACCTGACAAATTTAAACTGCGACATATTTGAATTTAACATATTTAAATAATATCTGTTGAAGAGTTTTATTCGTACCTAAATAAACCCAAGGAATGTCCAAGGGGCGGCCCTGCCGAGAGAAGTGAAGTCCTCACGGACAATCCAAGCATATATATGATTATACCAGCTCAGAGAGGGGGATAAGGGGTGACTATAAACATAGGGAAAACAAAACACATGACGGGAGGGAGGGGATAGATTGTATCAAACGTGGGGCAAAATGAACATTCTGGACATATTATACATTTACGGCGCATGCTCACCACACACCCCTTCACACCCCGCCACGGGGGAATAGAGCATTGCATTTTACTATTTCAGTGTTTATGGTGCGTTCAGACGAACAATGATTTTTGTGGAAGGAGGACGCCGTTATTCTTTCGTGTGATAACCAGTCAGTCGGGGCAGCACAGTGGGGGACATTTTAGGTGAGTTTCTTGAACTTAGACTTTTTCTTGGAGCATTTGTTCCAATAAATGCTACAAGTGGGTGACATTTCTTTATTAATTCGCCTCACAAATTTGTTTCACTAACTTCACATGGCAACGATTGTCACGTCTTGTCGATATGGATAAGTCATATGCGTGAGAAAATAGAATCAGTCTGTTTTTAGTAACCTTTCAACTGTCATAAGAGGTCAAATTTACCGTGGATGAATTATTATATAAAATAATTACATGAAAACCTGTTTAGATGGCCGAGTAGTCTAACGCGATACTATCGCATTAGACGAGACTGACGATGACGGGGTGATTAGGTCTCGAATCTTGGTAGGGTGTACTAAGGGTATCCCACTTATCTTCCACGCAAATATGGGTAAATTTCCTTTAAGTATAACCTTCCTTATTTCTAAAACCATTTGCTTAGGTTAGTATATAAACGTATAAATCGAGCTGGTAGTAAGACGCGGTGCAAAAAAAAAAAAAATACAGAGCAACTTTTTCAACATCAATTAAAGTCAAAGATACCGTGAACGAGCTATATACTGTGATGTAAATGAATAATAGTAACTACGTAGCCCCATGGCTTCTTTGGTGCTGACTGACAGCTTTGAAAAGTTACCAGACAAAATTATGTATCCCTACTCCGAAGCATATGATCTACAAAAACATGTGTTTAGCAGCTGTTACTTCTGACAGTCAACATTTAGGTATATACCTAAAGGTTGACTGTCAGAAGTCAGCTGTGAGCTGTCAGTCAGCACCAAAGAAGCCATGGGGCTACTATAGTAGCGTTTCACCATTCGGAAAATTTCAAAGTTACCGTGAACGGACTATACAATATAAACGCAGAGTAGTACAAGAACTTTTCAGCTGTCGGAATAAGCCCAAGCTACCGTGGATCGTCTATAAAATATAAATGTCATAGTAATAGTTAGTAACGTGTCTATAGTCTGAAAAGGTCAAAATTACCTTGACTGGACTAATAATACAAAAACTTAATAACTACGGACTTTTTAACTGTCGGGAAATGGCCAAAGCTAACGTGAACGAACTTATTATAAACGCGTGGTAGTAGATTTAGCTAATTTTTAAACTGACAATAGGTTCTTCAGTTGGATCGACTAAACGGGGCATTTGCGAGTGCCCATGAACTGACCAAACTTGTGTATTCTCGTTGGTAAAAAGCTGTCAATACTTATTGATAAAATTATTATATCGCACAATTTACCTAATCTAATAAACACATTTTTTTCCCGCCACTGTCGAACTGACGTATATACATTTTTCAACCGCTACGTTTAAATTGTGTTTAAATGGAACCACAATCTAGTATTTTGACGAGGAGTCCGTTAGTGTACAGTTAATATTCATGACTTTGCTCACAGTGATAAAAATAATAATACTTAGTACCGTGTCTTACTACCCGTTCGGGCTATACGCTCAACTACTAACTACACTAATGGGCTAAGAATTGGGAGGGTTGAATATAGAGGAAGTGAACCCTCATTTGCGTGGAGGTAGTGTAAAACCATTTAAGAAAAACCACCCCCGGTTAACCCGAGTGAGATTCTAACCTTGATTTCCCTATCCTCAGCAGTTTAGCTTAATACGAAACCAGGGCGTTAGTTAACTACGTCACCAAGGCGAGTTGCTTACAATAGAATACTTTATAAGGTTGTATATATATATATATAAAGATTTAACGTTCTCCTTTTGAACCGACTTATTATATCACCATTCGGAATTTTTATGAGTGAGAGCGAAGGCTAACCAATTTTGCCGGGAAAGGTATTTTCACATTCCTTCCCGAGTTGTTTTACATGTCTCAATTGACATGGGATCAACGGCTCTACTTCCCCTCCGAAGGAAGTAGCGCTACGGAATTTTATCTCTAGAGAAAATTTGTCGACCCCGGCTAGATTTGAACTGAAGAATACCAGGCCCTGAGGCGAGCAATTGACTCAAAAGACCACCGAGGTTGACGGGAGACCTTTCAAGAGGTGAATGTGTCATGTGAGATCTCAAGTGGTGGTAGTCCAATGGTATTAAGGTAGGCTGCAAAGAAACGCGAGTTACCGGTGATGTCAGTATTTGTTTTCCAAGCTTATAGCATCAAGTTTTGCCTAAAATAAATAAAACTATTTCTACAGTAGATTTGCTCAGTTAGATTTTCTAAACATGTTAATCCCAACAATTTTTGAATCCTTGTAATAAACATAATGGTATTTGAACATAAAACTTTATTAGTAGTGTAGAGAACATGTTATGCTCAGATTATATCTTGATTAATTTCCAAATAAATTCAAGAACTGTTGAGATTTCTATGTTTAGAAAATTAAAATATTCATACTGAAACTTTTTATTAATTTTGGCTGGAAACATTATTGCTATGATAACTGGGAAAAATGCACTTTTCATCCCCCCTTAAGGGTTTGAATAAAATTGATTGTATTTTTGTCAAAATACACATGTCTTCATTTAACTCCTCAGACTAGAGCCGCTACGAGTAAAAACCACAACCCTGAAGTTGCATTGATTAAAAAAATATACATAGAGACTTTGATAGGTGAATATAACGGGAACAGCCCACAGCGATAGTTAATTAAAGTTCGTTCACCGTAGGAATTGTTTTCTGAAAGGCCTTTTTCCCTAGCATAAATCTATTATATAGTAGGATATTGGTAGGAAAAAATACCTTTCATAGAGTAATTCCTACCGTGATTGGAATATTACAAATTACGACTTTCAAATCGGACTTCCTGTATGAACTGCGTTATACTCTTTAGTTCTTATTATTTTTTCTTGCTACCTGTTCAGGTTATAAGCATGTACTAATCACGCTACTAATGAGTTGGGGATGAGGAAGATTGTATTTAGAGGAAATATACCCACATCTGCTTTGAGGGAGGGTGGAAAACCACGTTCAGTACATCTGACAGAGATTCGAAGTCCCATCTCTTGTCTTCTGTTGCGAGAGTGATGCGTTAAACCAGGTGCTATCACCGAAGAAGGTCTTGGTTCTTTTTATTTATTCTATAGCTGATATCTACTTATTTTCATGAAAATGAATAGTTTTCATCTTATAGCCATTGAAATAAAATCAACGCGCTTGTAAAGATTAAATCTATATCAACCGGCATTGACTTTCTTTATCTACAGTAATCAAAATGGATTCCATATATCGAATACACCGAATACGTTTATAAACAGTTTCGAGAAATGGCTGCTACGTTTCAAGATAAATAGAGTGCACATATAGATAATTAATGCCTTGGCGTACGAATACACGATAGTAGCTCTAGTTGCTCGCAGAACTCTCGTAATTTGTTCCATTGGCGATTCCACTAAAGTCGCCGAAGGCTGCTTCTTTCGAGTCTTCTACAAATCCCCAAGAGGCTTTGTCTGGAGTAGGTCAAAGAACCGGGAGTTCTCGGTTCTCTTTTCTTCACCTGTTCTTCCCCTTCTCTCATTTTCAACCTCTCTCTCTCCCCTATCTTTGCCCCGGTAAACCGCTATCGCTCGCTCCTTCAACCTGTCTCGCGCTCTCTGCGGCTAAACCAAAACCGCTTCTTCTGACGCGGACATCTGAGAATCTAACATCTGCTAAGCTAGCCTACTGTAAATCACGATATCAGATATTTTATTTTTGTACCTTCATACAAAATGGACAATGTTGTTTGTTAGTTACACTTTAGGTGTATTTTTATTTATAAGTTATAATTAACTAATTAGTTCTTATCAACACATAGGCTCGAACTGGGATTGAAACGCGGCGGGAAAAAAGTGACAACTTCAGATGATAATATAACATTTAATGTAGATTTAGTAACTTTTCTAGATGTAAAATAAGGGTCTTAATATTAAAATAAGACTGTACCAAACTAAGTGTGATATATCGGATGAGGCATTAAAGTTGAGACACCAGAATATTTCGAAAACAAATATTGTAGAAAAAATTGTTTCGAACAAAAAAGGTTTTTTGTTTATTTTTGGTTATGTTTGGACGTCTTATAGGTTATTTCGAGGACAACTTTGTTTTAGAAAAAAAAACTAACATAATTTTTTTAAACGCATTTTATTCTACAAAAAAAATATTTGAAACTGTCATAAATTTATGAAAATATTTTAATTTTTATAACAATCTTTATTCAAGAATTTCCTATCATCTTAAAAGTGTATCGATGTTAATCATCATTAAGAACATTTACTAAAGGAGTTTTACAAATAATGCATTTATCTTAATAAAGAATAATATAATGTAATAAAAAGTTCTTAAATTGTTATAAGAAATTCCTTTTTTTTTAAATATCTTGAAAAAAATTGATTTCAAATCAAAAAAAGTTAAATGGTAAAGTAGTTTAGTTTTTTGTGTTGAGTGTAAATACCATAAAAATTAAAAAATGTTCATTAAAAACCCAAAGAGGACCTTGAAATAATCTTTAAGACCAAATAAAAAAATAACTAGTTCTGTTCCATTTCCCCCTTAAAAATAAACACTTTCGAAGTATTTTTTTCCAACATTCTTCGTTTTTGGTATATTCTGGTGTCGCAAATTAAATGGATCCCTTAGCCGGTATATATAATGTATGCACATATAAAATATGTATACATATTTAGCACCACGTCTTTCAAAACGTTAGAAGAGAAGTAAAATATTTGTGAAAAAATTTATCAAATTTTAAGGGGAGGAATAGAGAGAAACCATTAAGAAAAAGATAAATCTCAATATAGAAAGCCGATAAGCTTCCAAAAAATTGTATTTTATCTCACCCATATGCGTTATTTCAAAATATGGTCCACGCCATAATAAAGTCAAGATTCCATGATAGTCTCAACAACAGAAAGTGTTAACATATTTGAGAAATAGCAGCGAGCTTTCCTCTTTACCTTGAAAATAAGTTTCGTAGTTTTCTTTCCCCTCTTATTGGCGTGATAAAGGGTGGTTGTAGATGAATGGTGAAAGGTAGTAAAAGCTTGGGCAGAATAGAGAAGGGGTTCCAGAAAACGACACAAACTAGTATTATAAACCGTAAGGCCTAACGGAGATTGATAATATCATCTCGCTGACCGAGGCGGCCGCCTTAACGTTAACCAACTCATGGTTTAAGGGTTCATTCTCGCAATTGACTGGACTATCGATGACTAGGGAGATCGAGTTTCGAATCTCGGTCGGGTATACTGAAAGTAATTTTTCCAAAATTATATTCCTCCCTCTTAAAAAAATGTTGGCACACTTATTGTCAATGCATGCTTCCAAATCACCAACACATTTATCTTAATTAATACATATGCTAATAGCCCGAAAGGTTAGGTAAACGTGGTGACAAAAATAAATTGAAGCTATTTGCGTTTCTGAGGGTCCAAGAAGGGGATAGAACAGTGGCGGCTCGTGTATAGGCACTGTGGAACTGCAGCATTCCCTATTTCCACTTGATATTATCGACAACATTTAATATAAAGCGTCCTTTTTCTTTAAGTCTTTCTTTATTTTTGTAGTACAATATATATTCCTTAAGAATAATGTAAGTACTTCAGTAGCCAACCCCCAGTTTATGAAAAATAAACCAAAATCTTTGTATGGAACTGTGCGCTTCACAGTGCCAGCGACGTGGTGTTTGACTGTTGTGCGCATAGGAGGGGGTGGGGAGGAAGGCGGGACTGCCAGGTAGAGAAAGCACTGTTGCTCTCGCAGTGCCGGGTCCATCATGGTGGAAGGAAGTTTTTTTTTACTCAACGTGTATTGTGCTTAAAAACCGTGTACCATATTCTTGAATGTGATAAAGTGTAGAAGAGTGTAGAATTAGATTATTCTGCTTCCAGTTATTCTATTTCATACATTTTTTCAGTTCTTTTATTTAACAGAAAGACTAAATGCGCTTGCAATACTTTTAATGGAGAAAAATTTCCTCAATTGTCATCCAGAGATCAACAAGAAAATTATTGAACTTTTTGCACAGATTAAAACAAGAAGAATGGATTTCATTTTTAAATGAATAGATCAAGTTTGAACTGTAACAATTTAAGTTAAAGTAAGTAAAACTTTTTTTTTTGTTAAGAATTTATCAAGTTCCTGAATAAATTTTATTTTTTCATACATCTATTTTTCCTTTTACACAATTTTTTTAAAAAAGGCTAAATTTGGTTGGAGCAGCACCCCCACTAATTTTTAGCTACGAGTCGCCACTGGGATATAAGAAATTCTCAGCTTTGCCTTGCCCCTTTCCAGTTATATACCTTAACCCTTCTTGAATGCACCACTAAACATGATAAAGAAAATTAAAAAAAGATTATGTGCCCTTTATTTAAAATAATAAAACATCTGTTAAACGGTTGATTACTTTGAGACCGTCATATCGGATACTTAACAGTCCATCTTCTCCCTGCTACGTTTACTAATAAATAGTTTATTGTCCAACTTATCATTGTCAGTATCTTGTATATATGTATATAGCAACTAGAAGTTACTAAAGTATAAACTGATAACAGGCGAAATGAACAACTTAAAAGGTGAAGAGGGGGGGGAGGAAGGTAAAACAGAATAGTAATAAGATAGTAATGAAAGCGAAGAGCGAAGACATTATAACGCTCTCCTTTATGTCAGAGTCGTAAACATGATCGAGAAAGTTTTCACTTCGATTGGCTTCTTCTTGATGCAAACGACGCGACGTCTCAATGTTAATAGAATGTAAATTAATGTAAGATAGTAACACATTAACTTCGAGCGAAACTTAAAATAGTTAAATGTCTTGACAATACAATGGCGTGAAGTTGCAACGTCTAAGACTTTTTTTTTTCCCCCTCCTTCTCGTTTGTTAATTATTTCGCAAACTAGAAAAAAAGTAGTTATTAGTGGTCATGACCTCCTGATTACAAAAAGATTCTGGACCCTTCGTATCCTACCCTACCTTATGTTTTTTTTAAGTTTATATGTTTTATCACAGAGGTATACAACCTGGGGTACTCAAGAATAATTTTTAAGCTACGATGCGTAGAATTTAAAAAATATAAAAATTATTCAATATATTTCTCATTTAAAACTTATTTTAGTTGTATATTATAGGATATGTATAACTTGTATTATCCACCAATAATTTTATGAGTCACCTGCCTCGGTGGCGTAGTTCACTAACGTGCTAGCTTTGTGTTGAGCTCGACTGCAAAGGATGGGGAGATCACGTTTAGAATCTTAGTTGGGTGAACTGGGAGGGGGTTCCTAAATTGCTTACCACTTTCATTCTACGCAAAAGCTGGTTCACTTCCTCTAAATTAGACCTGCCAAATTCCAAACCCATTAGCGTAATTAGTACTTGAGCATACAATCCGGACGAGTAGTAAGACGTGGTGCTAAATAAAATAATAAAACAAAAATTGGGAGTACAAAGTTGAAGAAAAATATATCTGGGGGTATGCGAACAAAAAAAAAGGTTCAATAACTCTTTTTTAACCTGGGGTTTACGTAGCAGCTTAGTATAAGGGTTAAGAATGAGGCAATGCACCTGAATTAGCATTAAATGACCACATTGATCTAACCTAACTGAGATTCGAACCTGGGAATTCCCCATAGCCACTAACCCAATCTATTAGAACCACCTTAGTCGGTGGGAACTTGAACTCGGGTACCATTCTTGTTTGGTAAAAGAATAGTTTCCCACTTTGTCTCCATTCAAATGCTGATAAACTTAATTTTGTCTAAATTCTTTCTTCCACATTATAATCCCATTTTATTTATTGAAAAAAAAAAATGGATAGCCCATTCGAGTTGTAGGACGTGGTACAAACACATAAATTTCAGTAAATACTTCTGTACCAATACTGAAAATCATTTCATTAAATTATATGATGAAACCGATGTAGAAGGAGAATTTTCACTAAAATGCTATAGAATTATCAAGGAAAAAGGATGGACACAGTATGAGTAAAAGGCTAACTTCATTTCACTCAGTCTGGATCGAAACCCAGACTAAATAGACGTAATTAGTTATGAAATTGTTTGTAGTAAAGTTTTTAAAGGAAAATGACTATATTTAATTTCAAGTTTTCGCCTGTTACGTCATTTTGATCTGATATATAATATATAATAAATGATGTATCATATGATATTATGTATTATATATGATATATTATCAATACCTATTAAATAAAACTACTTAAACTGGTGACCTGGTGGTCTAGGGGTAAGGTGTCAGACTTCTATGCTGACGGCCGGGGTTCAATCCTCGGTCCCGGCAAAGATTTATCTGATTACTAAACCCTTCCTTCACCTCTTACAAGACATCTTGTGAATGTGGGGAATGCCAGCCCTCCACCGTGGTTCGGATCCTACGTTAAACTGTAGGTCCTCCATTTCATCTCACAATCACCCTACCATTACACATTAGCGTAAGTGCGTATAACCCGAACGGGTAGTAAGACGCGGTGCTAGTAATAATAATATAGAGAAAATATATAACAAGTGCTAAAAAAAATCAGTTTGCCAATTCAGTGTTTCAAACTCGACCTCTTCAACACCAGCGAAAAACCAGACTATATAAGCTTTATATTTCATGTCCCATGTCCACGGATGATGATTAAAAAGTAAAGTCAGAAATTTCACCGAGGGTAGATTAAACCAAACACTTTACATAAAGCTGCTTTCATAGCAAGCTACTACCAAGAACTGGTTTTGGTTTTAAATATGGGTTTTAGGTAGCCTGCAATAACATTCTTATCTGCGTTCTGGATCAAACGTATGTCCAAATAGACCGACCAAATTATTGTATCATATAGATTTTCATGGTAACTGCTAAGAAAACAAAACATATTTGATTATTTAAGTAGTTTTATTATTATTATTATTAGCACCGCGTCTTACTACCCGTTCGGGTTATACGCACTTACGCTAATGTGCAATGGTAGGGTGATTGTGAGATGAAATGAAGGACCTACAGTTTAACGTGGGATCCGAACCACGGTGGAGGCCTGGCATTCCCCACATTCACAAGATGTCTTGTCAGAGGTGAAGGAAGGGTTTGGTAATCAGATAAATCTTTGCTGGGACCGAGGATTGAACCCCGCCGCCAGCATACAAGTCTGACACCTTACCCCTAGACCGCCAGGTCACCTACATTTTCTCTATAATGGTTCCCATTTGATCAGTAATATAATGGCTATTTTTAAATACTTAAGTCAAGGTTATTGTTTTTAGCACCACGTTTTACTACCTGTTAAGGTTCTACGCATATTTACTATTAACGTTAATATGCTAAGGATGAGGAAGGTTAAATTTAGAGGAAGTGTACCCGAATTTTCGTGGAGAGAAGAGTGAAAAAAATTTCAAGGAAAATTCCCTTGAGTAAACCCGAAAATAATTTGATCTGCGATCTCCCTGTCATCTGCAATCTTAGTCTATTATGAGAATGACCCTTTAGACCATAAGATCACCGAGGTTGGTGGTATGTTTCTTAATAGCCGACCACAAGACTTGGGGGGGCCGCATAATTTAAGGCGTCACTCTCACAATCGACAATACTGCCAATCACAGGGAGATCGAGGTTTAAATCCCGGTCGAGTTTACTGATGGTGGTGGTTTTTCATAAAAAAAAATTCTAGTCTCCCTCCACACAAATGTGGGTAAACTTATTCTAAATCCAACCTTCCTCATCCCTAACTCACTCACTAATGCAAATAGTAAATATACGGATAACCTGACGCGATGCAAAAAAAAAGTGTATTATGTCATGAGCATAGCGGCATAAAATTGAAATCTTTTTAAATTAAAAGGAAAAGTTGTCATTAAAATCCAGGAGACCCTCGGTAGGTATTTAAATCTCTAGATATCACCGTGTGAAGAAAATAAAACTCTGTTTCTACTGGAGAAATATTTGACATAAATATAGCAAAAACACTTGCCTTTTTTCCCCGCGTGCCCGCCCACCCCAACTTAAACAAGTATTGTGAAGCAACAGAAGTTGTATTTCCCCATTATTCTTAAATAGTTCTGTTTCAAGGGTAAGTTATGACTTCACATTTAGTTTGATGAAAAGTGAAATTTGGTTACTCTCTAATTAAATTCAAGCAGCCTTGAAAAATGAGAATATCTTCTGGAAAGCATGAGAATTTGTAGTAAGAAAACAGTGGCAACCCTGAGTATGTATGTCTTGTTCCGATATTTTCCTATTTTATGAAAAGGGTATAGTTTAAATAAATGATGTCGTATTTCCTTTAACTTGATTAATGTGTGCGTGTCGTTCCCATTTTTTTCTTTTATTTCCAGCTTGATTGTACTTATTGAAGTTTATAGTTCACTGAGTGGCCAAAATGGTTACTGGGCGTCACCCCCCCTCCCATTAATTGATACTTCCCTTTGTTGTCTAGCAATTATGACAGACTCCAAATCAGACGTACACATGCAGAAGTATTTTTACTAGCCAGTGGTACCAAATGAACAACAACACAACATGCAATTACCAACAATTAATAGCGCGAATCGTACCCTAGCAGACGTAATTAAATATACGGTGACGAGTTAAGCTTTAAGTCATACTGAAATAAAGGTTCCCAGGTTCGATTCTTAGCAAGATACAAAATGTATAATGGGGTTAATTTGGAGCTTCCTCTTCCACGGTAATTACTTAAAGCTAGTGGGGGCTGGGTATTATCTCGCCTTGAATTAAGCTAGTTTGTAGGTTGTGTGTTAAATTATTTATAGGTGTATTAAGTTCGCTTTAAATCCTTCTGTTAAAAAAAAACACCATACGCTTTCATATTCCTATAAATTTTAACCAAAAGTGGATTAAAGCCAGATTTTCATAGGAAGTCCATTAGTAGGAAACTGGAAACACATGTTACCACAGTGGCAGAAATAGAAATTAAAATACCACAATTTTATTTATATTCTTGTCTCTCTCGGTGGTCTTGAGGTAAAGTGCTCGTCTCAGGACCCAATGTTCCTGGGTTCAAACCCAACTGCGGTCTAAGGATTTTTCTTGAGCGATCAAAATTGGTAGGACAACATCCTTTGGAGGGGAAGTAGAGCCGTTCGTCTTATATCGGTTGTATCATGTAAAAGGACCCGGTAAAACAGATAAAAATACCTTTCATGGCAAAATTGGTAGACCCTTTCGATCTCGCTCATAGAAACTCTCGTGTGCTGATATAATCAGTCTGTTCGGAAAGTGCACGTTAAATACCTCACATAAATAAATATTTATATTCTGATTATTTTTAATTAACAAGAAATGATAAACTATACAGTAATCGTTAGGAAGTATTTTGGAAGTTTTGGTAACCTTTTAACTAATAAAGCAAATATGACAAATTTCTAGAAATCCAAATGCCGGTGACTTTCCATTAATATTGGTAGTCTAAAGTGGGCTTCCTATAATAATCAGGGTTTAATTATATGTACGTCACTAATGTTTGTAATAAGGGCCCTACATGATCAGTCAAGACTGTCGTGTCGTGGCCCTATAAAGGCTGACAAGGGATGCTTGTTATTTCCAGTATTTTTGCAGTTTATTTTAATAACACACAACCTTTTCGGAAAAAAAAAGGCTTCAATAGACACGGGTGACCTGGCGGTCTAGGGGTAAGGTGTAAGACTTCTGTGATGGGGGTCCAGCCACAGATGTATCTGATTGCCAAATCCTTCCTTCACCTCTGACAAGACGTGTATTAATCACAACTTGTGAATTTGTGGAATGCCAGGTCTCCACCGTGGTTCTGATCCCACGTTATACTTAAGATCCTCCATTTCATCTCACAATCACCCTACCATTACACATTAGCATGAGTGCGTATAACCCGAACGGGTAGTAAGACTAGGTGCTAATAATAATAATTTTTTTTAAATTATTATTCACGTTTAGCTTTAGCTTAATTTTCTACACTTATATGAAAAAATTGTTGAAATGATTGTTTCATGGGCGTAGTAGGACTTTTTCTCTTAGTTTAAAAAGTACTATTCTCAAATTCCGGATGTTATGGTGTGGGTAAAAACCTTAACTGTAAACAGGCCTAACTATTAACGTTTTTCAAATATACATTTTCTTATTTCCCCAGCTACACTTAATTTTAAGACAAAATGCCCCTGTAACTTTTATTAAACCTAATTATTTTCCCATTGCATTTAGTTTAATAATTTTAGATTAAAAATTTCACTAAAAGACTTCAGGGTATACTTTTTGTTTAATAATGGTACTGTTGTCATGCTAACTAAATTCCCACCTCCCCTAGTTGGGTTTAAGCTGACAACGGGAATGAAGGGGCTCGAATTTCGTAAGGGTGTGGTGTGGTTTTAACCTTTATACCCTCCCTCAACGTGAATGTGGTTACATTTCCTCTAAATTTAACCTTCCTGATCAACAATAAATATATAAGTGTAATTAAACGCGTATCGTCCGGACGTGTAAAAAGACCTAAAATGTTATAAAGAAATCTTTATCTTGATAATTTTATTTATATAAAATTTCACCAAGTATAGGCGTAGTGCGCATATATTGGTGCTTGAATTAATTTAATTTAAAAATTAACTCCAAGGATAAAATACATTTTTTAAATCTATATAATACAAGTTTTTTTCATGCTATCGAGGTTGCCTTTACTAATTAAGTATTATTATTAATAGTAATACTACCCACTCGGTGGCCGCATGACCTAAGGTGCTACTATCTCAATAGAAACTGCTGATAACGGGGAAATAGTGGTTCGATCTCGGTCGGGAGTACTGAGGGTGGTTTTTAAAATGTTTTCAGACTCTCAACACACATACGGGTACATTTCCTCTAGATTCAACCTCTCTAATCCCTAACCAATCAGCATAATTTGTAAATGAGGGTATAACCTGAATGGATAGAAAAACGTGATGTTAAAAAAAGTGTAGCCAGTAATTAGTATAGATTAATCTAAAAAAAAAAATTTGTAAATTATTAGTAATTTGTTTAAACTGATAAAACACATTATTTGAAATAATGAGTAATAGCAATTTAGATAAGAGCTATTTTAAACTATTTAGTAAATAAATTATTAGTGTATAATTCTTGGGTTTAATAGTAACATTGATTGGATTTTTTTTGTATACTTTTTACTTTCTCGTTATCTTAAAAGTAGAGAGAAAGTATTGTGATCGTCAAAAAAATCCAACTAGGATTTTGATGAGTCTTCACATTTCATGACCCCCCGAATCCAAAAAAGTTGTATTTGACTTTCCGTCCGTCCGTCCGTCCGACTGTCTGTCTCTGTTTGTCTGTCTGTCTGTCTCTCCAACTAGAGCCTAAACTATTTTACACATCGGACTAAAACTTGGTATCTAGGGTTTTCATAGGGTTGCCCCTAGGGATTTTTGGAATTGGACATCTAACCCTAAAATTAAGGGTAGTTTACTGAAGGGCAAAAAAGATAAAAAGTCGATTCTGATTAAAATTCGTATCTAGTTGTTTATTAAGATTATAAATAAACTGGCCATTCTCATTTTACCATGAAAATGAGTTTGAAGATACTTTACAGAAGCAGAAACTTCCTTATCTCCGCAACTATTTGAGATACTAAATAACTTATCATTGAAAAATTTTAGTACTATTAAAAATAAAAAACTTGTATACGAAATATATTTTTATAAATCCAACAGTTTCTGAGATATTGGCAAATCTATTAATACACTTTTGTAAGCTTTAGTTGTAAAGATATACTACTAAAGTTTTAACCCAATAATTCTCCAATGCCATAAAGTAATTAAATATAACTAAGTCTCTAAAAGTTTGTTGTTTTTCTTTAAACCCCTTCAGAGAAATGTTTGTACAACAAAGATCTATATCCATTTTAGACTCAATAGTCAATATTTACATTTTTTTATTGGTCAAAATTTATAAATGAGGAATGTAATAGTAATGCCTTGGCATTAAGATTTGCAACACCTAATAAAATATCGAAAATTTAACCAGAAGTTAAAATTTTAATACGAAGTTTTGACCCTTGTGGACCCAAAATTGATCTTTACTATCGGTCCAAACATACAAATGAGGACATTAATTATTTAAAAACAAAATTATAGAATTTAGATCCGGAACTAAAAAAAAAAGTTTTACATAAGTATAGTGCAATTTATTCTTGGGTTTGTTAGTGTATATTATTTCGTTTCACATATATTAAGAGTTGAGTAAATATCTCAATTTTCAAACAATAGAGCGAGAAAGTCCTTGCGGAGTTCCGTACCATTTATTAAAATATATCTGTATAGTTGGTTTATTTTTAAATGAACTAAATTATATCTAAACTTTTTTTTTTCATTACAAAACCTTGGTCGTCTCTAAGACCACTTACCCAACTGAATGACGTATGACCCAAACGTAAATATTGACAAACTAAAACATTAGATATCTTCCAGCTTAGTAACAAAGGTTTCCATACCGCACAAGGACAAACAAACGTTTTAATTAATTTTGAAGGGAAAAAAAAAAGTATAATTGTGTTACAAACCTGACTGAATTTCTTAATTAATTTTCAAGACATACCGTACAATCAAGCACGGTGAAGTAAATCAGCTCTTCTCCCCTCCTCTCTCCCTTGGTTCTCGTTCTTCTCTAAACCTGACAGTCAACTTCCAAGAGAAGTTGGTAAAATGAGAGAAATACTCGCACAGCAAATAACCTACCAACATAGGAATATGTCGAACAAACTAGTTTGAGGTGAGCGGTGAGAACGCCTGACTGTAAAAATACCCTACTACCGCTGTGCTTTTGAGGATACATTTTCCACATAGTGGGGTTTCTTCCCCCTATTCTCTCTTTTGTAGGGGATTTTCTTTTAAATATCATAATTTTGATATTAATATTCTTTTCCCATAGATTACATAATCATGGTTGATACATAGTTGATGGAAATTTTTATAGGAAGAACCTTATCTGACAGATAAACCCAATATCACCTTAGAGGAAACTGAAGGTCTTATGGAGAAAAGCTCTCTCTCTCTCACACACACACACACACACACACACACACACATACTCATTTTCTTGGTCAACTCTTGCCAAATCTCCTTGCTCCCAGTTATGTCGAAATACAGTGTCCTAGGGCTAAACAGGAGATAGTGGCAACATCGACAAACCAGCGTTGTGAAACTTGTCTTATATCTAAGAGAAGATTTACCACACGAAAACAAGAAAATGACAACGCTGTTTCCCAATACTAACCGTGAAGTTCATTCAGAGATGATATCTGTTGCAGCAAAGTTACTAGATCTATTTCCCCCTGACTTATACATATATCTACTCATGTGATCTTTTAATAAATAACTAGTAAAATAGTAAAATGTTATGTAATGTAAAAGGTTTTAAAAACATTCCCCCCCCCCCCC
>CABEEJ010001727.1:124003-139666 GCA_901482245.1 Timema douglasi
CCCCCCCCCACCTCTATACGTATCTTCCTACCAAACTACAACTGTTAACCGTAGACATTTCAATAAATAATGTAAACCAATTAAATTAATCCTGTGTTTGTAACGGGTCAAAACGTTTTTGTACTTTTTCCCCTCTCCCTCGTTAATTAATTTTAAACCTGGACAGTTGATATATTTTTCCCACAGTACAAACTAAGGATTCTTTATTTAGAATGTTATGCAGCTGCTAATGAATACAATGAATGATTTAAAAATGTATTAGAACTAAAAGTAATCGTTTCTTCCACGCTATTTATATAGAGAGCGTGGAAGAAACGATTACTTTTAGTTCTAATACATTTTTAAATCATTCATTGTATTCATTAGCAGATATATATATATATATATATATATATAGCGTGGAAGAAACGATTACTTTTAGTTCTAATACATTTTTAAATCATGTATGTATATATATGTGTGGGTGTATGAGTGAGAGACACATTATCCTTCTTATACCTTGAAATGAATCGGGCACTGTTAAAAATCTTATTTCACACGCAAGTGTATTTAAAATTTAATAAAATCATAAGAAAAAATTCATTATAGCGTGATCTCTTAGTAAGTACATACGACATTGCTAATTTATTATTGGATAGAGCAATTTTTTTTGTGCAAAGGTTCACTTGAATCACTTGCTGTACACGAATTAACACTTTCTCGCAATTTTTCTCGCTAGGATGACTAATTAAATGTCACAATTTTAATTTATACATAATTCCATATTGCTTTTAATTTATCACTATTCTTACTCAGCAAAATAATTTGCTTAGGTGTCCACATTGGGTGTGTGAGTTAAAAAAAAATAGATCAATTTTTGTGGGTCTACCTTTTTTTGTAGTTTAGTTATGAAATAAATACTAAGCTTACTATGACTTTAGAAAATGTAGAAATAAACACATTCATTTAATGAAAGTAGTGTTTCTTATTTTCAATAAACAATTTTTTTTCACCTTTTTATTCTATCTCTCTAGTGATTAACCGGATTATTAGATACAGGATCACGCTAGGAATTTAATCAAAATTTGTGCTTTTTGTTCATTCTTCATTTTATAACCGTGAAATTGGGATCAATGAAAAAGTTTTTTATTAAAATTTTTTTTTTCATTATGGTTGTACTTTTTAAGATTTGATAAAACTGTTTCACTGGACTTAATTCCACTGTTTTCTAATTAAGACTCCAGGTTACAGCACTATGATACAATGGCTCTATTGCCTACTTAAGTTTCGCTTTTTTCGTTGTTGTTAGACGAGCTCCCGCAAGATAAATTTTGTTAGCACCTTGAGCAACGTGATGGTGATGGTGATGATGATCAGGGTTATTATAATTTTACCCAGCCCAAAAAACCCTGTTATTTTAAACCACTTAAAAATCCACATTATATATTTGACACAAATCAATCGTCTAATTTTAAAAAATTGTTAGTCATATTGTTGAAAACCTTTTGGTTAAAACCCAATAGTAATAATACATTGATCGGTACTGGGTGTTATACACAATTTTTGAAATTACAGATTTCATTCAATATAGTAAACTTTAAAATATGTTATAATTGGTTGAACAAAATAATATGTTTAACTAGCAATTCGGTTGGGATAATATAATTTTAAACTACCTACACTGAATTAATGCTAAGTCCTAGAAATAATACTTTGTCAAAAAATCAAATGAGTTTACAAAAGTGCTTACTTTTTTCCTTTATTTTTAGCTAAACAATGCAACAAATCACTTATTCAGATGGGTTGCCAGTAATTTGATGCATGATTTCCCTTTCCCCCTTCTCTTTCTATTCCTTGTACAGTCTTTTTTTTTTCAACCTGCTAGCTTATACAATATTGTTGCCAAGAATTACATTGTTGCATTCAGTGACGGCTCGTGTATAGGTGCTGCGGAACTGCAGTACCCCCTATTTCTACTTGAAATTATAGATAACATTTAATATAATGATTACTGTTTTCTTTAATTCTTTATTTATTTTTGTAGTACAATATATATTCCTTAAGCTATAATGTCGGTACTTCAGTATCCATCCCCCAGTTTATGAAAAATATACAAAAATCTTTGTATGGAACTGTGCGCTTCACAGTGCCAGAGACGTGGTGTTTGACTGTTGTGCACATGCGCACATAGGAGGGGGTGGGGGAGGAAGGCGAGACTGCCAGATAGAAAGAGCAATGTTGCTATCGCAGTGCCGGCTCTGGCGTGATGGTGGAAGTAAGTTTTTTTTACTCAGCGTGTGTTGTGCTTAAAAACCGTGTACCATATTCTTGAATGTGATAAAGTGTAGAAGAGTGTAGAATTAGATTACTATTCTGCTTCCGGCTATTCTATTTGATTAATTTTTTTTCGGTTCTTTTATTTAACTCAATGAAGAAAAATTTCCTCAATTGTCATCCAGAGATCAAGGAGAAAATTATTGAACTTTTTGCTCAGATTAAAGCACGAAGAATGGATTTCATTTTTAAATAAATATATCAAGCTTGAACTGTAACAATTTAAGTTGAAATAAGAAAAAAAAAGAGTTTTTGTTAAGATTTTATTATGTTCCTGAATCATTTTTTATACATTTTTTTTCGTTATTCGCAATTTTAAAACAAAGGCTAAACATTTTCTTGAGCAGCACCCCCACTAAGTTTAGCTACAAGCCGCCACTGGTTGCATTATGGTTTTCCTTTATTGTCAAATATTAACTACTCCTTTCCTTACTATATTGAAATTAAAATATGTTTCTCTGGATACCGAATAATTAATATATTTGAATTATTGGTTTAGTCAGATTACAAACATAATATCTTTAACTAAAGCATACAAAATTAAAAACCCCCAAAATATATAAAACCCCAATATTGTTCAACTCTTTTAAAAAAAAATAATAATCTGGTTATTTTTCAACCTGATGGGGATTGTGATTGTAATGATGAGAGGAGCTAATTAAGGTACATTTTAATTTTTTTTATATATATATATATCATTCTAATTATATAGAATTAAATTTTAGAAGCTCCGGAAGGCCAGATGAAGTATTTTTCACTTCCTATGTCATTCCATAATAATGAATTTCAATAAAATTGTGATTATAGCTATATTTAATGATCTATATCACCAAAAAAGTGTAACGTTATCCTGTAGGCTGTATTCTAGTCCATAAGAAATGTAATGTTGGATTGCAGGTTACAAAACAACTCTCTAAGATATAATTTATAACCCGCTTCGTTGACCGCATGGTATAAGGCGTCACTCTCGCAGTTGATTTAGATTGCTTATGATGGGGAGATAGAGTTTCGAATCTCGGTCGAGTGCACCGAGTCTTTTTTTAAATAGTTTCCCCCCTTCCTCAACGCAAATGCAAGTTCGCTTCCGGTAAATACAACCTCCCTAATACTTAAAACCAATAGTGTAGTTAGTAAATAAGCGTATTACCCGAATGGGTAGTAAGAGGATCTTACACGCTATGGTACACCCTGTATACAGTCAAATTTTCATAGGAAGAGCTTCTTATCAATAACAAACAAATTTTTTTCTGTTAACATTGATAATATTTCTCTAAATTATTAATGTAGTTATACGGTTATTGGTGACCTGGTGGTCTAGGGGTAAGGTGTCAAACTTTTATGCTGGCGGCCGGGGTTCGATCCTCGGTCCCGGCAAATATTTATTTGATTACCAAATCCTTCCTTCACCTCTGATAAGACATCTTGTGAATGTGAGGAATGCCAGGCCTCCACCGTGGTTCGGATTCCACGTTAAACTGTAGGTCATCCATTTCATCTCACAATCACCCTACCATTACACATTAGCGTAAGTGCGTATAACCCGAACGGGTAGTAAGACGCGGTGCTAATAATAATAATAATAATATACGGTTATTGGTATAAATGTGATATATATTAAAAGTGACAGATTAGGTTCACGTGACCTGACATATAAATGTATGAAAAAAGATCTAGTAACTTTTGTAGGTGTCTTCCAATGAAGGTTTGACTTTAAATTCACTATCAGCAGGTACAATTATTCAAAGTATTATCTTGTGTGTTGTATTTTAATTATTCAAAGATAACCTCTAAGCCTACAACGCAGAATGTTGGTGGGAAAAGTGTGTCAAATTGTGTTGGCCTTAGAAAAAAAAAATCATACACATGGTAACTACCATTGTTACAGAAAGAGAAAAACAATGTTAGCCAAGGTAACTTTAAAGCTAGTGCCTGATGTCAGGATCACGATCAACTTTTTAACTTAACGTTCACTGAAATTTAACTTAACTTAAGAAAACAAATGTGTGATCACGATTCACGTAACTTAACGTAACAACTCGAACCAAACATATCCATTCTAGAGTATTTGTTTTGATCTGTGGTTTGTAATATTTTTTATTAGTGTTTATGATCTGTGAATGTTTACTGTTTTCTACTGATATTATGGATATTATCATTAAACTTTTAGGAGCAGATCTTAATGCTTTTACAAATATGATTATGTTAGTTGATTTATATTTTAATAACAAAGATATTTTTTTTTTTAAAGAAGTACATAATTCCATTTTATATAATAAAAGTTTTGTGGTTTGAACTCCTTTGCAATATTTGAATTGAGTCTGTTCTATATCGTTTTATAATGATACTATACCAGCGCTTATTTTAATAAAGTTCCGATCACCAGAACTAAAGCTAAAGAGTAGACCTTGATCATGAAACCAACAAATAAATTAATAAATAGCCCCGTAGAAGTCATTGTCATAAAGATTAGCTGGCTAGTTCACGTGATACCCTCAAAGTAACGTTCACTTAACGTGAAATACTTCCCATGACATCTCTTACGTTAAGTTAACTGCATCGTGATTGCTTCCATTTAAAACCACAAGGAGATCCTTTACTTTAAGTTAACTTTAGGTTAACTTTAATGTGATCGTAACCCTGGCATAAGGGGCTGTGTTGCCCGTAGCCCTTTTTGCTTCCGACCCGATTTTTAATTAATTAATAACATTAAACCCAAAGTTTAATATTCTGTCAAAGAGGTACAAAGGGGCTACTAAGATTTTAAATTTCAGACCTTTGCGTGCAATGCTCATGGAGTCATGACAAACACCGAGTTTGACACGCATTCGGGTAGTCAGGAAAACACAAAGAATTTTGCAAAATCCAGTAAGAATGCTGGATTTATATATATATTTATTTTAAATCGCTGCCTCTTAATACTGGTTCAGGTTATACACAATACTCTAAGGGTGTAGGGGTAAGGAAGGAAGCATTTTAGAGGTATTATAGCCGCATTTTCGTGGAAGAATAGTGGGAAACCATATAGGAAAAAGCCGCCTTTAGTAGACCACCTCGAGATTTGAGCCCCGATCTCTCTGTCATCGGTAGTCTAGTGTATTGTGAGAATTACTCCTTAGACCATTCGAGCACCGAAGTGAGTAATGTTTATTAATGGGTACATTTACAATTTACTGACACTAAAGTGAAACCAAAACACTTAATAAGGCCACTATGATAAATAAGCCAAATTTAAATACCGCCATTTTGTTTGGATTCCGGAACTTTGATTAACTGATGTTAAGATCTAGTTTGTCGATACCAGTAAGAATGGAGGGCACAAAGGAATCTAGTTAAATTATTATTATTATTATTATTAGCACCGCGTCTTACTACCCGTTCGGGCTATACGCACTTACGCTAATGTGTAATGGTAGGGTGATTGTGGGATGAAATGGAAGACCTACAGTTTAACGTGGAATCCGAACCACGGTGGAGGCCTGGCTTCCCCACATTCACAAGTTGTGATTAATACACGTCTTGTCAGAGGTGAAGGAAGGGTTTGGCAATCAGATAAATCTGTGCCGGGACCGAGAATCGAGTTAAAGATCACTAATAAATATATATATATAAATATATATATATATATATATATATATGTATATATATATATGTGTGTTTGTTTGTTTGTTTGTTTGTTTGTTTGTTTGTTTGTTTGTTTGTTTGTGAAGGGAACAAGGGAAAATTACCAATTATATTTCAAATTAAGTTGGTGCTGCCATCTGTTGGACATTCATGTGACTTCTCTAAAGCACTTTAGATTATGGTTAAGAGTTATCTTGATATATTTTAATTAATTTAGTAAAAATATTTTCTGGTGCCCTTATAGGGTTTGAGATATAAAAGTTTTCCTGTAAAAGGTGTTACTTCCCACTATCCCCGCCCCCCTCCCTTAACACTTCATATATGTAAACAAGGCTATTACCTATAAAATGATAAATATACAAAATAAATAGTAGCCTGCGGTGCCCCTAAGACTTTCTTGTTCCTTCACCTAAAGATGTAGATATTTACTTCTTTTTTTTAGTGTCTCGTCTTACTAACTGTAAGGGCTATACGCAGACATTTACTTAAAACTTTTAGGATACGTGAAAAAATTAGAATCACATTTTACCAAAGAACATAACTAAAATAATATACAGTGTGAACAGAATTGTTGAGAAAACGGGAACATCTTTCTTCACCAAAGAACATATCAATTTCTAATTTCTATGCTGGCGGCCGGGGTTCAATCTTCGGTCTCAGCATAGATTTATTTGATTACCAAACCCTTCCTTCACCTCTGACAAGACATCTAGTGAATGTGGGGAATGCCAGGCCTCCACCGTGGTTCGGATTCCACATTAAACTGTAGGTCCTCCATTTCATCTCACAATCACCCTACCATTACACATTAGCGTAAGTGCGTACAACCCGAACGGGTAGTAAGACGCGTTGCTAATAATAATAATTTCTAATTTCGGACACCTCCATTAAAAAAAAATTTCTTATATCCCTGAAACTATTGGTTTTATAAAACTATATTTCATATGATTTTTTTTAATAGTATCAAATATTAGTATCGATAAATTATTTTGTATCCCCAAAAGCTATTTAAATACGATCAACGTGGAAATTTCCGCCTATATAAGGTACCCTAAAAGTAATTATTACGAGAAAATAAGAATGTCCTCTCTGTTTGTAATTTTAAACAAATGTTTAAATACAAAGTTAAATCAAAATCGTTAAGAGCCGATTTTGAGAAATTTGATCGTATTTATTCTTCCGATCTTCAGTAAACCACCCTTAATATTAGGGCTAGATATCTAATTCCTAAAATTCCTCAAGGGAACCTTATGTAAAACTCAAGATACCAGGTTTTAGTCCAATCGGTAATATGGTTTCGGCTTTAGACCAAGATACAGACATACAGACAGACAGACAGAATCATCGTGAAAAAACACTTTTTCCGTTTCAGGGATTCATAAAGCGTCATCCCTCCATCAAAATATTGAGTTTGATTATTTTTTACGGTCACAATACTTTCTTTCTCATAGGGTTTGCGATAAAGTAAAAATCAGATCTTATTAATAGCTATATATATTTTTCGCCTCAAAGTTTGTATTCAACGAATTTTCTACGTTCGCTGAGCGTGCTAATGTGCTGTGATGCAACCCATATGTTTACTCTTTGCGTGAGTTCGCTGCTTACATAATCATTTTTATGATAGAGCCAAAGTTAGCATTTGTGTATGTGTGTCTGTGTGTCTTTGGTGGTTCCTGTCTGCTGTGTGAAATTATCTCGACGCTAAAAAATATGCGCCTCTCTCCAGTCTTTCCATATGTTTGGATAAGAAAACTTGTTTGCGGTGAATTTTTTTTTACACATCATCGCAAAATAGAACCAGTTCCTCTAGTTTCTTTCATGCCTCGAATTACTGATTTAAAAAAAAACTATTTTACTTACTGTCATTTATTTTTACCCATTTCGATGGCGGCATGGTCTAACGCGTTTCTCTCACAGTAGTCAATGATGAGGAGATTGAGGTTCGTATCTTGGTCAGGTATACTGAAAGTGTTTTTTTCTAAATTGGGTTTAAACTCACTGTAAAAAAAAGGAAAGAATGTTTGCAAATAAATCTAAAAAATGCTGTTTTAGTGGTAGATTCTTCCATTAAAATTTCCATTAAAAAAAATCTTTATACGCACACAATATATGAAGTAGAGGTAAATCTTTAAGATTCTGAAGTATTTAATGTTAGATTTGATCTATAATATATTCAGTACGTGACCCTAAATTAGAAAATGATGGGAAAGATATCCAAAAATAATAAAATGATTCCAAATGTATTTTTTTAAACATTTGTGGAAATTATTAGTGTTTCACAAGTTTTAAATGGTTGGTCACTGTTCTTAATATGTAATATTCATAAACATATTTATCATACAAAGTTTATTAACATGACCACATAGCACTTATAAACTATGTGCCTTTCAACTAAAGGAACATACACCAAAAGCTACATATTATGGGAAAGTTCGTACAACATATTTTGTACCATTAGTTGACGAAGCAATTCATTCTCTCCATAAGATGCCCAATTTTAATTGGTATTAATGATTATATATATACACGTAAATTATGAACCACAAACTATGTAAATTAGGCTATGTGCTAACAAATACGAGTATTTTACCCGTTTCAGTGGCCGCATGGTCTAAGGCAGTGTTTCTCAACCTCTTAGTTTCATATATCAAGATAAAGTATTGTGATTGTGAAAAAATTAACTCGAGATGATTTTTTTTTTTTATGTTTAATATGAACTCTAACCCAAAAAAGTGGATTTTACAATTCTGTCTCTGGCCACGGATCCAAAATGGTGTGATGGATTTTGTTCAAATTTGATGTCTAGATGTTTTAGGGCAATACCACAAAACGATTTTTTTTAAGTCCTAGCCTTTTAATCAAGGGTAGCTTAAGAATGAGTAATATCTTTAGAATTATTTTGGCATGGCAAATAGCGCCACATATACCCTAATTGGTTTTTGGGCAAACATTCATTGATGGGTAGTTTACTGATGACTCATTTTTCAAAAAATTGAAATATCTTTCAAATGGCTATAATTATTTAGTTCCAAATGGGTATCTCGGGTGTTTTTGAAATGACAAATAGCCTTGTGTACTTGGTTTTGGGTAAAAATTCGTTTAAAGGTCATTTACTGACAAGTTTTTTTTTAGATTATAGTTTTTTGAAAATGGCTCCAACGATTTTGTTTAAAATGTATATCTGTGGTATGTTTGACATGAACATTACAAATATATATGTTTTAGGGTGAAATTTTGGTTATGGGTAGCTTAATGATGACTTTTTATTTAACTAGAATATTTAAAAAAAATTGCTTTAGTTATGGTTCAAAATTGGTATCTTGAGAGTTATTTTGCATATCAATAACATCTCTTTAAATTAATTTAAGAGTAGCTTAATTTCAATAGATTATAGAAAATTCTAATGTTTGAAAATCAACCTTGAAGATTTAACTCAAATTGGAAATATGATCATTATGATTAACAAGAAATGTTTATGAGTAAAACTTTTAATGGTAGCTTGTACTAATAAACTTATTTTTGAAAATCTTCTTCGAAGTTATACATAGCATGAGAAATGTTGTGCAATTGTTTCATACCATTTATTTTGTTTGGAGGAACCCTTAAAATATTTGAGATCTCGGAGAACCCTTGTTTGGCTGACACATTAGGTTTGACAGGGGTAAATTACAAAATATAACCTACGTGTAAAGCAGTAGGGTTGGTAAATAATTAGCTTATAATTTTGAATAAAATATTCCAATAGTATTGATTGCATATTTCTATTGTAAAAGTACTGTCCCTCGTTACTTGAATTTGGCTTGAAAATATTGTTACTAATCTAACTTTTAATACCATTACCGCAACTCTCCTCTTTATCTTCTTCGAAACATGGGTTCTCTTAACATATTTCCATACTGACCAAAAATTATGAGCAGACCATAATAAAATAAAAGCAAGCTTATGAAAATTCTCGTGAAACTTAGGTTGGGAAACCCTTGTTTAAGGCGTCCCTCTCGCAATAGACTAAAGACTGCCGATGTTGGGCAAATCGGGGTTTGAATCCCGTTTAGTTGTACTTTTTCCAAAATGGTTTGCTAGATCACCTTCAACGCAAATACTGGCACACTTTCTATAAATTCCACCTCACATATCCTTAACTCATTATTTTAAATAGTGTGTGACCTTGTGGTCTAAGGGTAAGGTGTCAGACTTCTGCGTTTGGGTTCCGGGGTTCAATTCTCGGTCCCGGCACAGATTTATCTGATTGCCAAACCCTTCCTTCACCTCTGAAAAGACGTGTATTAATCACAACTTGTGAATGTGTGGAATGCCAGGCCTCCTCCGTGGTTCGGGTCTCACGTTAAACTGTAGGTCCTCCATTTCATCTCGCACATAATTACATATTAGCGTTAGTGTGTATAACCCAAACTGGTAGTAAGACGAGGTGCTAATAATAATAATTATTATTATTATTATCTTTACTAGTACATAGTTGTACAGCCCGAACGGGCATCAAGACGAAGTGCTAAAGAATTAAAGGTAGAGTAAAATGGTGTGGTCGACCACTGTGGTTGGTTCATAATCTCAAGCCAAGGCCGGTCATGTCACCGAATCGTGAGACCTTTTCGATTATTCTCAAAGCGCGCCCTCTTGGATTGGTTATTTAATGAGCTATTGAATTACCAAAATATGATCTACCATAGTGGGTCACTCCCCAACATTTGTCTCGTTTCTGTTTGAGAAGGAATGTCAGGACGTCGCGTGCCGTATGAAAGAAAGATGCAATCCTTTTTTTGAGTGACATTTACGGTAGTATGGCTGTCACGATTACTTTTAACCCAAATTCTGAGTAAGTTTGATCTAAAAATAAAACTAACGAGATAAGGATAGTGCTAGTAAAATAAAGTTTTTGATAGATTTTATTTTCTTTACTGTAATAAAATATAAAAGCTTTTAGAAAATATGTTGCTCAGCATATTTTCTTACCTAACTTAAGTTGTTGTGTAAAAGGTTTTTGGATAAGCACTACCCCTTTTATTTATGCGAATAATGACCTAAACATTTTTTTCTTAAAATCAGGATTCAAGCAAGTCTACAAACCAGTGTTTTTGTCAAATTAGGAGCCCTCTTATACATTTACAATATAGTTTTAACCGCGCTGTTGGGCTTTGAATTTTAATATCGAGCTCATTTAGTCTGGTTTGCCGGTGATGGGGAGATCGGGGTTAGAATCCTGACCTAGTGTACTGATGTGGATTTTCTTATTTTACCTCCACGGAAATGTTGGTACTTTTACCCTTAACATGTGTGTGTTTGTAATCTATATTCTTTAAGACCTCAAATTGAACTTTCGTGCAAGAAACGATAAAGAGGAAGGTTTTAATTATTTGTTCATAGCTGAGCTATTATATTCATTTCTATGGAAAATAAATGTCTAAAAACATCTATGGAACTTTTTTTCATATTAGCACCGTGTATTACTACCCTCTTGGGGTATTTGCATGTGTACTAATGTACTGGAAATGAGGAATGTTGAATTTAAATTAATTGTACTCATATTTGCTTAGAAAGAGTAGATAGGAAACCCATTTAGATAACACCACCCTAATACACCTAACTAGGATTAGAACTCATATCTCATCGTCATCGGCAGTCCACTCTATTTCTAGTCACTTGCTTCGGTGACCACGTGGTCTAATGCGGTACTCTTGTAGTAGATTCAACTGCCGATGACGGGGTGTACTGAGGTTGATTTTCTAAAACAGGTTTCTCCTCTCCCTCCACGCAAATGCGGGTACACTTCCTTTATTAGTAACCTCCCTAATCTCTGAAACCATTAACGTAATTACTATATAAGCGTATAACCCGGACGGGTAGTAAGACCCCGTGACGTCGAAACTAATATAATACAACCGTCGAGAACCACGGAAATAGACCGCCAGGAATCAAATCGGGTGTCACCTGAGCCGAGAGTAAACGCCCTACCACCGAGAGGTGTTCACGCTCTTGTCTACAACACGTGTTTGTTCGGTACGCGCTGCGTTGCCAAGGCCAGACGATGTTCACTTATTCAATTAGCACCTCTCTTGGCTTGCGTGTGTACGAACTGGCGGCGGCTAGAATGGCTTCATCGGAGCTATACTAAGATACGACGAACACCTTCCTGGGGGTGTCGTCCGTACAAGACTTTTTTTAAAGATTTTTTTTATGACAACGCGTCTTACTACCCGTTTGGGTTATACGATTATCTACTAAATACGCTAACGTGCTAGAAAGAAGGAAGGTTGAGCTTTGGGAAAATATACCCCGAATTTGCATGGCTTGAGAGTGGAAACGCATTAAGGGGAGAGAAAAAAACTACCCTAAGTAAACCCGACCTAACTCTTGTACATATTCATACTAGATAACTAGTACAAATGTTTAAAACAAATTTAAGTTGATTTCATAAAATGTAGATGAAACAATGCATTTAATTAACTTAAGTTTTCTTCGATACTAAATATTTTAATATAAATCAGATGAAGCAGAATAAAGAATAATTACAAAAGTTTAATATGTTTTGCAATATTTAAGATCTGAAGACATTACTTTGAAATTTTGAAACAAACATTTGAATCATTGAAACATAAACCACGTTGTTATTAAAATTATTACTCACAACAATAGTTTTAATTATTAAAGATAAAGGTTTTTTATTATTTTTATAAACTTGACATTGAAAATCGTTCCTAGCTTCACGATTAGCACGCGTGCCGTAGATTGCTGACCCCTTCCTTAGGGCTTAGATCACTCGACCACATATGCAGGTATAAAAGTACTTTTTAACTTCAAGGTTATTTTTATTTGTTCTTTTACCATTTTACACCATTTCGAGTTATACACATTTTAATCGCCCTAAAAGTTTTGGGAGGAAGACAGAATTCTAGAGGAAATGTACCTCTATTCAATTGAAAGAATTGTTGGAAACCATTTAGGAATAAAACACCGTCACAACACCCTGCTGGGATTTGAACCCTGGCATCACCATTATCGGTAAACCGGATTAGACGGGATTTATATTGATACAGTGCGCCCATAGATTCGCATCACTATACATTTAGGTCATACGCTTATTTTAATTAAACTAGTACCCGCTTCGGTGGTCGCATAGTCCAAGGTGTCATTCTCGTACTGGCTAAACTCTTAAGGACATGGAGATTGAGGTTCGAATCTTAGTCAGGTGTACTAAGAATGTTTTTACAACAATAAAAACACTCGTCCTCCACGCAAATGCGGATACACTTCTTCTAAATATAGACTTCCTCATCCCTTAAACCACTAGCGTAATTAGTAAATAAATGTATAGCCCGAATGGGTAGTAAGACACGGTACTAAAAAAACACTAATGTGTTAAGGATTAGAAGGTGGAATTTAAAGCCCCCGTGAGCGCACCCGATACTCGGCACTAAGACGAAAAACACACTAATTACCAATTATATGACATATCAAAGTAGTTTTTATCACTCAAAAACTATGTGAAAGAATTTAATATATTATCGTGTTTAAAAGACCCAAAATCAACTGTTTTACTACTATTTAGATTTCTTACGCGATCGACTGAAAATTGCCGTCTGATCGACTAACTGCCGACCCCTGTCTTAGACCATGCGACCACTGGGAGTACTCTGTCTTCTCACTCTCTTTCCCACTCTCCTTCCACTTAGATGTATTAGTGTAGACGGAGAGGGAATTAGTGTAAATAAATGTGGATAGCCGGACCCACATCCGTGGGCACGCGATTTTAATGTCAAGGTCGTATAGTTAGATTTGCTGGGGTCAGCAGGTCTGGTTTATTATTATTAGCACCGCGTCTTACTACCCGTTCGGTTTATACGCACTTACGCTAATGTGTAATGGTAGGGTGATTGCGAGATGAAATGAAGGACCTACGGTTTAACGTGGAATCCGAACCACGGTGGAGGCATGGCATTCCTCACATTCACAAGATGTCTTGTCAGAGGTGAAGGAAGGGTTTGGTATTCAGATAAATCTTTGCCGGGACCGAGGATTGAACCCCGGCCGCCAGCATAGAAGTCTGACACCTTACCCCTAGACTGCCAGGTCACCGTCTGGTTTATTATTTCAGCTGTGAATGGATTGTATATGGTGATATATATTTTTCTTTGTCTATAAAGATTTTTTCCACTCTCCTTCGACGTAAATGCAATAATGTAATGAACTAGTGTGATTAAACACGGATAATGAAACACACTGAAAGAATACCTGTTTTTAACGTAATCTGTGAATATCGTTGACAGTATCTTGATGATTAACGGTGGGAGTCTTAAGATGGAACGCTAGAAATGACCAGTGTTTTTGCAGTTTATATATTTTTGGGCCAAAATAATATTGCTTCGGCGCAAACATAGTTTCATTTTCTTCTCATGGTGACATCAACATTTATTGAATATCTTTTATGATCCTAGCAACATTAGATGACAAAACTCTTTAGTTAAAGGCAAAAAGTTGTCGTTAAATTCCAGGACACCCTTGCCAGATATTAAACAACTGTTGTCACCATGTGAAAAAAATTAAACTTCTTGTTTCTACTGAAACAATTATTGATTAATTTTGAGCAAAAAAAAAGTTATATATAAAAACTGCATAAACACTGACCTTTTTTTCACGTCCCCTACATCTCCACCTTAAACTTCCCCGGATCTCACCCTTCCTTAGGTATTGAACAAGGGATCGTCACGTGGTCTCTCAGTAGGGCTTCGTCGGCGCTACTAGTAGACTTAAGCTTACGATACAATCCGCTGTCAGTGACCCCTTTTCTTATTTTCCGCCTATCTCGATAGGTTTTAAGATAAGCGATTGAAAAATACGAAAGCCCAAATCCTCACTATCTAAAAACTTGTGCAAAAAAAAATAGATCAGTCGTTTTGCTAAAAGATTCTCTGGCGTTAAGGAACTCTTAAAATGCATGGCTGTCAGAACGTAAGCTCACCATTAAAACCTATCTTGAGACGCTTCCATCCAATCCCTAACCTGACACACAAGCTGTTTTTTTAAAATCAGTGTTTACACTATCCTCCCGATGACGCCTCTTCCTGTGAAGAAGTCTTGTGTCTTCAGGTTTTCCTACTAAAATTTTGTAAACACACTATTTATTATTCATATGCACTATATGACCACCACCCCTGCTCACCCCACCCCTCTCAAAACTGCGCACTTTTATTATCCTTAATATGTTTGGAGACATGGGAGAAGAAATATCATTTTTCTAAGTGGATTGGGAGAGGTTCGCTAAAAAAAATATAACTATCTTAAACCAATAAATGTTTCATACGAATACATGGTTAGTCCTTGGGGGATGGGGTTATCTATCATATTACTGGGGTTGTTAACATCCCCCAAGTTCCTTCCTCCTTTTCTATGCCCTTGTTTGGGGATACATACAAACCATGGAGTTCTTCATTAGGTATAAATATCCATTCTCCTGTCTGGTATTTTGACACCAACCGTTTGAGTTATACGCTTATACCTATGTACTAATTACGCTAATGGTTTTAGGTATTAGGAAAGTTATATTTATATTAAGTGTACCCGCATTTTATGAAGAGGGAGAGAGTAAAACCATTTTGAAGTAACTACCCAAATGAGATTCGAACCTCGATCTCCCCGTCATCGGTTGTCTAGTCTAACACGAGAGTAGTGCGTTAGACAATGCGGTCACCGAAGTAGGTTCTAGTCTGTTCACCCCCC
>CABEEJ010001728.1:0-11725 GCA_901482245.1 Timema douglasi
AAAAAACACCATCTATTGAGTGTCTATTTTGTTTCTTCACGGCAAATGCCGGAGTCTCTCCTGAAGTAGGCTTACATATTATGTGGACATGGCCTCACCTTACTGTTTTACGTTTAAAAGAAAATACCTCTTAAATTTTATTTTTTTGCAGTCAACATTGCTATATTTTGACTATATTTATAGTATAATCTCATAGATAGTGATGTTATCTATCAAAAGTAATAGCTGAAAATCACATGACTAGACAAATGAAAATTATTTGAAAATTGTTTTTGTAACTGTTGAAAAAAAAGTTATTTCAAATCTGGAACTGACCAATAGAAAAGTTACTAAGCTTACTTTAATATATTCTTACCTGCTTCTGTGGTCACATGGCCTAAGATATTGGTTCTCAAAGCAAGTGTCACGACCAAACTGAGGGTCGCAGGAAATTCTTTCTTTTTTACAAACTTCATGAAATATTACAATTACAAACATTTAATCAAATTGGGACATTATGAAGATTTCCCTGAAATGGTGGCAATATCAAGTATTGGAAAAAAGTTTTGAAACTTTCCTGTACTCGGAATTTTGAGTCCTGCTCAAGGATAAGCCCATTCTATTATGGAAGTTGAAAAATCTCTTCTGGCAATATAGTCTTCCTATGTTAATAAGGATGTTCAGGTCTTGAAACGATTAAGATCCCCAGAATGATTTGCGTTTTACTCTGCCCATCATCGTAGAACTCAATCTCGAAGAACCCACTTACAAAATGAAGCCGTATTATGGTTGCCACTGAAAACTTTTTTTTTAAAAAAAAGGCCTTACTGATGGGAAGGGATATGACATTTAGTTCGGTGACCTGAATGTAAACTATTAGCCTCTCTGGTGGCGCAGAGCGTTACCCAGAGTACACCACAGGAGGTCGTCTACACGTACCAACAATGAGATGATATGAACACGCAGGTGCGGGTTAGTGGGAGCTTTAAACCCAACTTAAGCCTAATTTACCTACCTCTGGCGACCGTTGGGATAATTCCTCTTAAGAGAAAAAATACCCAAGGTAATAGCTGGGAATTGAACCCGGGACTCCTAGGCTCGTAGTCTGGTGGATTGGCCACTAAACCACGGGGATGGTTACTGAAAACTTGTTTTATTTACTTATCACTTTTTTTACGGGAGTATATTGTGTAGTTTTTCTTTTTGTAAGATTAAAAGTAAATTGATTCGATTTTTTTTAATCAACGTGTCTGTTCAGGTTATACTCATATGTAGGCCTAATAATTACTCTAATGAATTGACCTCAGTGTGTCGATGGGCCTCTAAACACCAATAATAATAATCTAATGAATTCTGGATTAAAAAGTTGAATTTAGAAGAAGTTTACCCGCATTTGCGTGGGGAGAGAAAGTAGAACAATTTCGGGAAAAAAACTCATTACACCCGACCGAAATTCAACCCTAGATAGCCCCGTCATCGACAGTCTACTCTACTGTTAAAGCAATTCCATAGACCATGCGGCCACCGAAGTGGTTACTACTTTTATTAAATATCAAAATAAACAATTACATTTTCAGTAACCCCCACATCTAATAATTGCTCAATAATATTCCTCAAACACGCTTTGGTGGCCGCACGGTTTAAGCCGCTTTCAATAGACTAGACTTCTGATGACTGGGAGGTCATGGTTCGATCCCGATCGGGTGTACCTAGGGTGATTTTTCCTAAATGGTTTCCCACTCTCTTTCCATGTCAATACGCGCACACTTCCTCTAAATTCAACTTTCCTCATTCCTAACACATTAGTGTACTTAGTACACGAGTGTATAACTCGAATGGTTAGTAATACGCAGTGCTATAAATATATATATAGTAACATAGTGGATTGATTTTGTTTAGATCAGTTTTGTAGTGTATATATATATATATATATATATATATTACAAAACTGATCTAAACAAAATCAATCCACTATGTAACTAAATCTGATACTTCCCATAAACAAAACTACAGTAGCCCCATGGATTCTTTGGTGCTGAAATCCACTATGTAACTAAATCTGATACTTCCCATAAACAAAACTACAGTAGCCCCATGGCTTCCTTGGTGCTGACTGACAGCTCACAGCTGACAGCTTTGAAAAGTTACCAGACCAAATTATGTATCTCTACGCCGAATCATATGATCTGCAAAAACGTGTGTTTAGCAGCTGTCAGAAGTCAGCTGTGAGCTGTCAGTCAGCGCCAAAGAAGCAATGGGGCTACTGTACATACAAAGTTTGCATGGGCATCTCCATCCTTGTTACAATTATCAATATTGGATCTAAAGAACATTGTTTGTATTTTTTTAAAGGCCCTCTCTATGAAATGTATATTGTAATTTACACGTTTTATTTGAGAGGAACGGGTACTTTAAGTGCTGCTTTTCATTTTTTTTTTATGTCAATTTAACTATATCCTCATATATATTTTATGAAAATAAATAACTAGGAATGGAAAGGTTCAATCGTGGCACTTTGAAGTCACTCATTTCGTTTTGTTACCAGCTGTACAATGTGATCACTCACGCGCACAGTGAAATAAGCATTACTATGATTTTGGAGTTAAGTACTGGATGCAATTACTTCCGGGTTCCATATGTCATTCTAATAGTACCACTTGTTTTGAAAGCAGTTGGATGACTGCCATTACCTGGCGAGTTGAAGATGACCCTGCTTGTAAGAAGAGCACCCGATAGCTTGAAAGAGGATGTGGGTGAAAGTTTTGGGCCCGGCCCGGGTGAAAGGCTGTATCCCAGTTCATGGTCACGTGCCGTTGACAAGTGTGATAGCTTCTTTTTGGAAGGTCTCGGAGAGAAGGGGTGGACCTGTTGTAGACCAGCTTCCACTTGGAAGGTCTTGATATAGGAACAGTGGTAGACCTGGTGTAGACCAGCTTCCACTTGGAAGATCTTGATATAGGAACAGTGGTAGACCTGGTGTAGACCAGCTTCCACTTGGAAGGTCTTGATATAGGAACAGTGGTAGACCTGGTGTAGACCATCATCCACTTGGAAGGTCTTGATGTAGGAGCAGTGGTAGACCTGGTGTAGACCAGCTCCCACTTGGCAGGTCTTGATGTAGGAGCAATGGTAGACCTGGTGTAGACCAGCTTCCACTTGGCAGGTCTTTATGTAGGAACAGTGGTAGACCTGGTGTAGACCAGCTCCCACTTGGCAGGTCTTGATGTAGGAGCAGTGGTAGACCTGGTGTAGACCATCATCCACTTGGAAGGTCTTTATGTAGGAACAGTGGTAGACCTGGTGTAGACCAGCTTCCACTTGGAAGGTCTTGATGTAGGAGCAGTGGTAGACCTGGTGTAGACCAGCTTCCACTTGGAAGGTCTTGATGTAGGAGCAGTGGTAGACCTGGTGTAGACCATCTTCCACTTGGAAGGTCTTGCATCATGTGTAATTCTTTTCCTTCCGGGATTTACATCCCTGTTGTACTCGGTTATTTAAATGTAAATGTCTAAGTATGTAATATTAGCCGTATTAGCAAATGCTAAGTTGATTGTACAGTAAGATGACAGTGGTGTTATGATAAGTATATATAGCACTACATTAGGGAATTTTAAATCTATTAATATAATTTTATATTGGTCGTTTGACTACCCTTTCGGAATATATGCATATTTACACTAATGGGGTAGGTAGGAGGAGCTACATGTTAAGATGAAATATACATGCATTTGCGTGGAAAGAGAGTGGAAAACATTTTAGAAAAACCTCTCTCATTACACTAGACTTGGATTTGATCCCCGTTATCCCCATCAATGGCAATCCGGTCTAACACGAGAGAATAATATATAGTATAAATTAATTTAATACGAATACATAATTAATATTACCCAATATGGAAGCCGCATACCTTACCATAGATTCTCAAAGTGGGGTCCGCGAGATTATACAGAGGGTTCGTGACATACCTTTATAATATATTTGGTAGATCTCATAAAATTTTATATTAAAGGGTAAATCGCTGGTTTGTGCTAAACACAATAAAGATGTCTTCTCATATTAAATACTAGCGAGAAAGTGAGGCTGGAAATTTGGGGGTTGGCCACGACCCTTGTGCCCACATCTTAGAGAGAAGAATTTTGAAATTTATTTTAATACAAGATTTCTCGTCATTCAGCACAAAGAATTTTCAGAAAAACAACACTGAAACACTTAATGCCTTTTCCAAACAACTTATTTGTGCGAGCAAAACTTTTCTGCTCTTTATGGTATGATAAAATGAAATCGTCTTAGCGTGGAATGAGACTTAAGGAGATGGGCACTACATTTGATATATATTTCAATTATATTTCAAAGTCACACAAGTAATTCCATTCCTCACATATATTAATCATCAGTGATTATAAATGTACAAATATTATACATATTATTTTTACTTTTAATGTTTATTGTAATTTTTTTATATTTATTAAAAAATATTATTGTCTATAAATGTATAGATATAACACGTCTACATTTATTTTAGTTTAATTTATACTCTAATTATGTTTATATTATATGTATATATATGCGAATTTATTTCTATAATATGCTATAAATTTATGATTATCATTTTTTAAAATCATTTATCCTACATCAAGGGGTTACGCGAACCAGCTGTTGCTTGTTTAGAGGGTCCACGTGATTAAGAAGTTTGTAAACCACTGGTTTAAGGCAGTATTCTCGTAATGCACTTGACTGCCGATGACGGGGAGATCGTGGTTCGAATCTCTGTCGAGTGTACTGAGGTTTAAAAAAAACAGTTTTCCCACTCTCTCCACGCAAATGTGGCTACAATTTCTAAAAATATAACATTCCTCACCCGTTAAACCATTAGGGTAATTGGTACATAGGGAATGCCAGGCCTCCACCGTGGTTCGGATTCCACGTTAAACTGTAGGTCCTCCATTTCATCTCACAATCACCCTACCATTACACATTAGCGTAAGTGCGTACAACCCGAACGGGTAGTAAGACGCGGTGCTAATAATAATAATAATAATAATTGGTACATAAGCGGATAATACAAACGGTTAGTATGATGCCTTGCTAAAAAAAAATATAACTTTATTTTGTATATTATTCTTATTAATATTTCATTACTTTAGTTAATATTGTTATTACTAGAGATGATTGATGGTCGCATGTTCGTCTAGCCTCTCGTTTCACCGCTCCAGTTTAGTCTATCGATTCTCCCTACCGGACGTAAGTGGTGCCACCGTATCTGCTACGCCACGGGGCGTGGCAAGTGCAATGTCCCAGACAAGCCATCTTAAGTTGCCCTTCACCTTGCGAGAAATCCATCCGAGACAAGCAATCACCTTGATGGATGGACTTTTCCTTGTCTCTCTCTCTCTCTATTGTGGTACGGGGGAAGGAGAGAGGANGTTAGGGTCAATGAGCTGGAGATATGTCATTATAATGTCTTCTCAATGAATACTTGACCCCTATGCTCATACATGGACACATAAAGTCGGAAGGTCATGGACATTAAAAAAAAATGTTCTTACGGCAGGGTTTTCCAAGGCGTTTCTCACCGAATGAGTTCTTACATCCCGCAAATTTTATACGAGCTACCACATTTATTTAAGATTAAAAAAAAAAAACACCTTTAGATCTCTACAAACCATTTCCTAATATATTCACGTGTAAGTTAATATTTTATCTTGATAAAACAGACTAGTAGATCGCGATTTGTATACATCTTAGTGATGTGAATGTTACACAAAAGTAAAACAAAAAATATTAGGGGAGTTTTAATGAAGTGTAACGACCGTGTGTCAGCACTGCTATATTCCATTCACCGTAGGAATTGACTTCTGAAAGGCCTTTTTCCCTACCATAAATCTACTATATAGTATGATATTGGTAGGGAAAAAAGACCTTTAAGAGAGTAATTCCTACCCCGAATGGAATATAAGCTTAACTTCAGATAATGGATCCCCCCGCCCCCTTCGTTTCTTAAGTTTTAAATGTGTTTTTGTATTCATATATACTATTAATATAAGGTCCGACACCTTAGCTAAATCGGTATAGTATTTGTCAATTTAGTAAAGGATCCCGTGTTCGATTCCCGGCTTGGTCAAAAAAAGTAATATTGGTGAAATGTGGGTTTACCCTTTCACTGTGATAAATTAACGGCGGAGGACTGGATGTTGTGCCTGTCCTCGTCTTAAGTTAGATTATAAGGCATATGAAGCTACGACAGGCCTAGCAAGTCGGTAGTGGAAAATATATGGCTTGAATAAAAAAAAAGATACAGGCCACAGGCTGGAAACAGTAAGAGATGTAAAAAATATACTATTGATATAAATAGGCTTGAGAATTTAGTAGAATATTTTTAAAAACGCATACAATTTGTACACTTATCTATATTTTTAACACAAATATATTGCATGCTATCAAAAAACCTTTTGACTATTTTTTCAAGTATGGTTCATGGTTCATAAAAGGTTAGCGACTCTTTAAAACCTATAATGATCTTATGGCTGTCATCACTGACACCGTCAGTCAAAAGTTAATATTAATGATTTTTTCTAGCCTCCGGCAATTGGGGGATGTGCCCACCAAGCCCACCCCCTGAAATTATTGGCTGTGGCTTCGGCCTTGGTCATGTTCATCACATATCGAGGGTGTTGTTCGTATTGATGATATTGAATCATTGTTCATATTGATGCCATAATGGGATTTATCATGTAATAGTATTGAAGTTGTTGATATAATATGGGGATTGGTCACGTTATAATATTGAAGTTGTTGATATAATATGGGGATTGATCACGTTATAAATTTGAAGTAATGCCCATGTTGGTGCCCGAGTAGAATGATTGTTCAAACTGTTGTAGCAATGAAGTTTTGGCCGTATTTGCTTCGTGTTGGAATATTGGTCGTATCAAAATATTTGTTGAGATATTGTTCATGTCACCTTAATTGGTAATGTATTATTTATGTTGGTGTTGTGATGAATGAGAGCGCTCTCGTGTTTCAGCTGAAAAGGCTACGGGATAGTGACAGGTTCCAGAGTAGACTACCCCACAGGGACAAGTCCAGAGCTGTCCCGGAGTCTCCAGACATCATGAGGGAATGGAGTACTCAGGAAATGGAAGGGGTGAGTTTACCTCTTCATATATATATAGTCCTTGGTCCAATCACGTGGGAAAATTATATGCTTTTATAGCTTTAAAGAGTCCGTCTCGTGCCCTATTAACCGGGGAATTTGAGACAAGATCATGCTTTAACCAGAAACCGCATTGGAGCTGGGTTTGCTAAACTTTATACTTTACAACAACGATAGAGAGAGAAGTATTGTGATCGTAAAAAAAAATGAACTCTAGATATTGATAAATGTCGAAATTTCCTGAGAGCTTGAAATCGAAAACGTGGTTTTCCGCGTCGCCGTCTGTCTATCTGTATCTCGGTATAGAGCCGAAACCATTTTACCGATAGGTCTAAAACTTGGTATCCAGGATTTATAAAAGGCTGTCCCGAGGAGTTTTTTGGAATTAATTATCTAACCCTAAAATTAAGGGTTGAGTGGTTTCCAATTACATAACATTATTGAAAGGAGAAGGAGGGGCTCGTCACAAACCCCCACCCCTGGACCTTCCGCTATCAATTCCTATGATTAGTCTAGGTGTAAAAGTACCCCTTAATCATACGAAAAACTTAGTCTATAAATAAGATAAATTAAGAAGGGATGGAAGGAAACGCGAATATTTCGCATTTTATGCCACAAAACTTTTGTTAATGCTTCGGTAAATATATAAAGCTTAATTTTTTACATACAATAACCTAAACAATTCTTGAATATTTGTAACATTTGAACAAAAAAAGTTGAAACTAAACGTAAAGTATTTATTGATGCAATAAATTATTTATTTTAAAAACAAAAAACTATCCTTAAAAAATAAAGTCCTTAGATAGCGTTCTTTCCCATTCCACCTTAAGGCTGTTTTATCTAAGAATTTTACACTACTAACTTCTCGCGTAAAACTCTATCTTGAGATTTCTGGTTTTAACATTTTACTACGGATTCAAAGGTCGAAATAATACCTGTAGCTCTGGCATAACAATCAGGAAAACATATTTTTACCAACATTTTCTTTGAATAATATTGTTTGGAGAGTCTCAGTTTCGCGCGCGTACTCTGGCGCGTTGCACCTCGGCATTCGCTCGTAAGACCCTTAACGACCAATTGTAACTTATATTTGGATCAGTTAGCGGCCCATCGGTGTGCAACGGATCACATTTTGGGGATCACTGCTCACTTTTCTCCTTAGATCAAGTCTTTGATATTCGTATTTTGTTTGCTTTTTCCCTTGCTTCCCACTCTACCCGTCCAGAATATACGCCTTTAATCACGCTACTGGTGTCTGTATTTGGAAAGTGGAATTACAGAGGAAATGTACTCGCACTTACGCGGAGAAAGGGTGGAAAAACCACCCTAAGTGCACCCGTCTTGGTTTCAAACTTCGAGTAATCCAACACAAGGAATCCAAACTAGAACGACTTTGCGTTAGTTATGCGTACACACCGTAGCTGATAACCATTACGTTAAACCTACACGCGCGCGCGTGTATATATAGTTATATGTTTACATAATATACATCCTATATATATATATATAAATTATAAATATACAAAATTAGAATTAACCAATTGGTAAGTTTATTCAAACTTTTTGTACACAATAAATAAAATAACTCAAAATAAAAAATTGTAAAAATTAACTCACCACACACGTTTTCTTATTCCTACATTTGGCACTTTACAGCTCACCATGAAGTTATTATTTTTTTAAAGATAAGTCGATAAAGTATTCATCTGTATTCCATATTATTTTGCGATATCACACTTCTTTTTCACTCCATTTCCACTTCTCTAGTCATTTAAACCTTCTTAGCTTAGTTTGAACTTGTGAAGGTTCCACGCTTAAACATCGTAAAAAAAACTGCACTTTTCACTTGTCAGATGGCAATGAGCGCCATAGATGCCGGATTAGGACAAGCAACACAAACCTTACACCTTCCGTGCTGGGCGTCACGTGATACCATTGTCACACAGAAGCGATTAAAGCAGAGTCAACCAATCCCATATTCTAGCAAAACCGCTTGCAGCTGGTGCGGAATTCCCCGCTTTGTCTTTTACTATGAGTCCATAACTCTTTAACTGTGTTTGACATTCTTGGGATTCTTGGGTTTATTAGTTTAGATTGTTAAGTTAGGCTTGAAGTGCGTAGAGACTCGAAAAAATTGACAATATACTGTATAAACATCGAAATATCCAAATATTTCCTTCTAATATTCGAATTAAATGGTGTTTTTTTTTACCTTTGATTTAAATAAAAATTTCGTGGGTAATAATGTTGGGTTCGAATTATCCAATTATTCGAACTTATCAACCTCGACCTAGCCAGATCCTACTCTAGTTTTTCTGAACCAAAAGTAATACAACGTCCCTAGACACTTACATCCGGAAAGCTATGCTAATACCATTTAAATGTGTCCAAAAGTTTCGGTGTACAGCGCCGGGATAGCAAAGCTGTTAGAGCATGCGTATACAACAGGTTGCATAGGAGCTGGGCGCGTGGCACAACACACCTAGACATCTTGGAGCACGGCAGCAGAACATAACACAATTAATAGTAAACAACACACCAGTCTATCTGGAAATGCGCATACGTTCTGACGGTCATCAATCATTAACGGCCCTGCACCACAGAAAGTGCTTGACAGTATTAAATGCGCAGTGTCATGCGCCTAACTCCTATGCAACCTGTTGTACACGTATGCTTACACATCCTGTATATATAAATGTGTGTGTGTGTGTGTGAGTGAGTCGATAACCCCAAAGTTTATTCTAATATGTTTCCCATGCATCCGGAATAGCGCGTTCACTCACCCTTTCGACTGGTTAGTGTCTCCCGTCCGCAATTCTGGGAGAAATCACATGCACCAGGGAAGTCCTGAAAATGTGGTAGTTTATCGCTTATCGCACTGAATTTCTCTGGTCATTTAAAAAAGATCCTACAAATTTGTCCGGAAGGGAACTTCCAGGGATCTCGTACATCTCACAATCGACCTGGGACTTACGGATTTACTTCCCATTCCAAGGAAGTTGTGCTACGGATTTTCGTCACTCTGTAAGAAATACACTGACCTCGGTCGGGTTTGAATCCTCGAACATTGGGTCCTGAGGGGATCATTGAGGCCACCAGTTTATATACCTACCTACCTTTTCTACCTAGCCTACCTTACAATAACATACATTTATGCATACAATTATATACATATAAATACAAACAACCCGCTTTGGTGGCCTGGCCACATAGTCTAACGCGCAACTCTCGGAGTATATTAGAGTGCCAATGACGTGGAGAGCGAGGTTCGAATCTCAGTCAGGAGTACTGAGGATGGTTTTTACAAAATTTTCACTATTCCTCCATGCAAATACGGGTACACTTCCTATAAATAAAAGCTTCATAATCCCTAAAATCATAAGCTTATAATTCGAACGTTTAGTAAGACACGGTGCTAAAAAAACACAGTTTTTGCGCTTCGATTGTCATCCAACTTATGACCGTCTCTTTAACTTGACTTGTACCTATTTAAATGTTTGTATGATAATTGTCTCGTGAACGGACATGCACGTAATCATAAATGGAGAACATGTGTCCACTCATCCTTGTACGTGTGTTACTAATGGTCTCGTGAAAGGGGAACTTGTACAGTTGTAATTAATTACTCGTAGTGAAACTGAAGTAGACCATTCCACTTGACGGAGGCGTAATTGGGAGAATGGTGCGTGGTGCGTGCATGTGCTTATACTGATCTCAACACGCACACTCCATTCCCTTGACATGTTGGCTACACATTCTCTGAAGGAGGTACGCAAGATTACATATTGTCACTTTCATTGGCACACTTTTACTGCCAGTGTTAATCACTTAGAACTATATAAGCTTAGGGAATATGATGAGCAGGAGAATTTTAATAGCCCATCTCACGGACGATTAACCCAAATATTAGATACAGGATTAGTCTCGAATAAGAAAAAAATGTTGAAATTGGGTTTTCTGTATTCTTTATTTGATAACAGTGGGGTTAATTAAAAAAAACTATATCTTGTTGTATATTTTAAAAGATGTTAAAACATTTCCACTGTTTTCTAAATTAGAATATAGAAAACTGCACCACAATGTGACGTCTGGTTCGAGCTGTATTACCTACTATTTGTGAGGTTGGATGGGTTCTTAAGGCCCTTGGCCCTGTCTAGTGCAAGTCTATAACATATTTTGTGGTATGGTGGGTGGAAGGGCGAAAGGCGTGGCGTGGCTTCACTACCGACCAAAGTATCCTTCCGCGCCAACAAGGACAGATGGATCACGGAAACATTAGATGGTGCTAGCTACCGGACAGGTCTTGCGGACAAATCATACGTTTGGAAATATCAGTTTTCTCGAGAACAAGTAAAATTTTTATGTTAATATTTTCAACGCCCCTTCTAAGATAGTGTATCAATGTTTATTAATTGTTACATTTTCTTACTTTTTGTTATGAAGCCGTCAATTTTATATTGAAAAATATCAATTTTATCGATATTTGATCACTGTTGAAATTATAGAGGAGGTGTGTATATAAAAATATAATTTAATCAACATGCTTCTATTCTTGAACAAACCGTTTCCGAAAAAAAAAAAAAAAAAAAAAAA
>CABEEJ010001728.1:12162-23741 GCA_901482245.1 Timema douglasi
ATACCGTTTAATCAGCTGTCTATAGCTCCGTGTTCGAGCACTAATTAAATCGGTATTTTAATATAATTAAAGAAAGAGAAATGTTGATGGCTGTTTTTTCACACACGGTTTATTTATATTACACCAGTAAATTACTTGCACATATTTAAATTAAATGTTTTATACCACTGCACACTTGTGATATTGATGTGATTTATTTTATAATGTGTTAGACTGTGACTGACTTGTGCGTGAGCGAGATCTCGGTGTAGATGTTTGGTCCCGGAGATCGTCCTCCTGCCATAAACATACGCACAATGGTTTATATATGACATACTCCTTGCATTTCTCTCCCCTTTTCAAAAGTGTAAAAACTAACCAATAGAAAGAGTCCTGGCGACAGGTTTTGTGAAGGCTAGCTTCTTATTGGTATAGATAAATGTCGTCTTATGCCAAATACTATGAAGTTGTTCCCTTTAACAAGAAGCCACGCAGTTGCTCTTTTACCAGGAAAGATGCTATAAAAAATATACTTTAGGGTGAGATCCTTTTCACATATTTTCTGGGAATCTTATGTTTCTTCATGGATAAATCTTAAAAGGATACTCTACCTATATTGCTTTAAAGAAAAATTACCTTCATCCATGACTTTTTACATAATTTAGATGAATCCAAATCAATACATCACAGTGTAGGGAATGCAGTGTTTTTGCAGTTTTTATACAAACCCCCTTTTTTTGCCAGTAGAAACAAAGTTTAATTTTTTACACATTGTGATATCAACAGTAATTGTTAAATATCTGTCATTAGCATAGTGGCATTAGAAACGCATTTTTTTAAGTAAAAGCAAAAGTTATCATTAAATTCCGGGAAACCCTTAACAGATATATTACCATCTGAAGAAAATTAAACTCTTTGTTTCTACTGGAGCAATATTTTATTTACTTTGGCCAAACAAAAGGGTTTTGCTACAAAAACCCTGCGCTTAGCTCGTGTCCCCTGCATTCCCCCTTAGTAAAATACATCAACAATTGCCAGGAGAAATAATATAAAACACCAGAATATAGATTTTGATTGCAGAATAAATCAAAAGCGCTGGTTTCGTTAGGCACTCATTTATGTTTTCCCTGGTCCTTAAGATTTATTTTCTTTTACTTTAGCTTATAAATAAAGCCTTAAAGAAAATGTTGACCTTGATATTATGATATATCATGATTATTTATTTGCTCCCGAAATAAAAAATGTGGATTTTACAACTATGCTTTCCAGGCTGTACCTGGGAGTACAGCCAAAATAGTTTTATGATTTTTGTTCAAAATTGATATCTAGCTGTTATTTGGTCTAATCTAGAAGGGAAAGCGTGATTTTCATTCAAACTATAAAATGAATAGTAGCTTACTAACGATGGATTTTTCTCTAAAGGCTAGTTTGGCTAGTTTTAAAGTTTCAAAAATGTTTCTAACAATTTCTGTAAATATCTTGGGATTGATTTTCTTTCTAAATTAACACTACATACTTTTTTTAATCCAAAGGTAGTTTACTGGCTAGTTTATGAAAATGGGAAATTTTTTCGAAAACGTTTTAAATCATTTTGTTCAGATTGATTATGTTTTGTGCATTGATTTACTGATAACAGATTTTTGAAAATTATATTCCAAACTATAGTATAATGTTCTCTTTCATATTTAATTTGATTAACAGTTATTTTGAGACATATTTCTAAAAACTGGCAATGCAAACCACTGTGATATTATATTTTTTTTATAAAGTAGCGTTCAAATAAATCGTCCCAGTATTAATATATTCTTACAAAACTAAACTCTCGATACTCTATTTTTAAATATAATAGTTTTGTTTGATTTTTTTATAGTATATTACTCAATGATGTAGCTAGTTTTTTAGCGCCCGGGGCAAGAAGACAATCCACCACCCTAGCTACGTCACTGTGTTTACTACATTAAACATTGTTCCAAACAATTATTCGTAACCTACTTTCCTTCTTTTATTATGAATAGCTAACTTAGTCAAGAAATATATAAAAGGCCACCACTTTCGCTGAAATGGCCCGCTAACCAACGTATTGCTATTTACCTCAATAACCTTAAATGTCGGTTACTAAACCCATGGTTAGACTAGCATGACTTGATCATTTAACCCGCTTCGGTGGTATAATTGGCTAAAGCTTCACTCTCTAAATATACCGGACTACCGATGACTGTAATATGATGGTTCGAATCCCAATCGAGTCTACTGAGGGTGGTTTTACCTAAAGAGTTGTTTATTCTTCCTTCACGCAAATGCGGGTAGATTTCCTCTCATACCTACCTTCCTCGTCTGGTATCCATTGTAGCAACTATAAATATATCCGGTCCCTTGGTGAAGTGGTCAGTGCACCAGACTACGAACCTAGGGGTCTCGGGTTCGACTCCCGGCTTGCACCTATGGTATTTTTCTCTTAAGAGGAATTATTCCCAACGGTCATAAGTGGTTGGTTAAGCTTAAGTTGGGTTTAAGACTCTCACTGGTCCACACCTATATAATAATAATAATAATAATAACATCATAATCATTATCATCATCATCATCATCATCATCATTACGGGTACTTGTGAACGACCTCCACAGCTGTACCCTGAGCAACGCTCTATGCCACCAGAGCGGCTAACAGTCTACATACAGACAACTGAAGTGGATGTTATGTCCTTCCCGGTCAATATGAGCTAAAAATAAAAACCTATACATATGCGTCCATCCCGATTGGGTAATGAGACGCGGTGGAAAAAAAACGTGTCTTAGGACTAAACACTAATGCCAAGAGTTATTCAATTTAAGTTGTAGGACGAAACTCGACTGGAAATGTGTTCAGGACACCGGAAAACTATCCAGTGAATCTCTCCACTGTGTGATTATCATAGTCGAGATTTAATAATATGATTAACCCAGTCGAAATAATAATAATAGTAGTAGTAGCACTGTCCGTATTCAATTAATCCGAGCGTAAATTTCACTTGCTCTACTTACCGGTACACAAATTGAAATTTTAATCGTGTTCTCAAACCAATATTTTACTGTCATTAAAAAAAAAGAGACTCTCATTCATAGTAAATGAATTAAACATGAACCTTCAATCTTACTCTCAACATAATGTATGTGTGTGTATGCCTGTCTGTCGTTTTTTGTTGCTCATGACCTGTGCAATTTAAAAACAAGTATCAACCTGAGTTATAGTCACGACTCTCAATTTGAATATAAATTCTTGAATATTTTCTCTCGAGTCGAAAAAATGTGAATATTGTTCATAACTTCAATTTATTTCAAGTCTCTCAACTCAGCACCCAAAATGTATTATGTCTATTAAGCTAAAACTATTATTTTTGAATGATCTTTAACATACTAATTTTTTAACATGCATTATTTTTTAGCACCGCGTTTCACTACCCATTTTGGTTATATAATTATGTACTAATTACGCTGATAGTTTTAGAGATTAGAAAGTATATATTTCTAAAAAAAATGTGTACACAAATTTGCGTGGAGTCAGTAAAAAACCATTTTGGAAAAACCACCCTCAATACACACGATGATATTGAACCTCATCGGTCGTCTAATGTGGAACTTTATAATCACGTTTTTAAAGTTATTATTTATATTTAAATAAAACTATGTTCTAATAGCACACTTGTTTTGCATCAACAATAACATCTTTCTAGAGATAATTAAAATGTAATAGGGGCAACTTCAATTTGAACTACTAGAGCAGAACTCCCTCGCGGGGTGGGGCTTGGAATAGTCCCTGCTAGTCGTAAGAGGCAATTAAAAGGATAACTTCAAGGCTGAAATGGATCGACGTGCCGAGGGCCTGCATGGCAGAGGGGTAGTCCGTAGCAAAACAAACGTGGTTGTTCGAGAAACTAAGCCGTAAAAACCAGTTCTTACCCATAGGCTATGTGATATAGATCCAGATCTTTGCGTGTTTTTTTATTTAGTACCGCGTGTTACTACCCATTCGGGTTATACGCTCACGTACTAATTACGCTAATGGATTAGGAATTGGTTAAGGTTGAATTTAGAGGAAGTTAATCCTCATTTGCGTGGAGGGATAGTAGAAAAACATTTAGGAAAAACCACCCCCAGGTGACCCGACCGAGATTCGAACCTTGATCTCCCCGTCCTCGGCAGTCGAGCTCAACACGACTAGCGCGTTAGCTAACTACGCCACCTAGGCGGGTTTGCGTTTTATTTAATAACGCAAAAACCATCTTACCAAGTTCTTATTACTTTTATTTAATTTTAAGTAAACGTGGATTCCACGTATGTGTTAAAGCTAACAACAATGTTCTTAAGGTCGTTGGTGATCGCTCATGGGGTGCTGATAAGGAAATCTTGATGCGCCTCTATATGAGCTAGGTACGACCGAAGCTAAACTACGGCACTTTCGTTTTCTGGTCTATCGGATTTAATGGTATTAGATAGTGTCCACCACGTTGGCATACGGCTGGCTCTGGCGCCTTCCGTACCAGTCCTGTCGTCAGCATTTATGCTGATGCCGGTGAGTCGTTTCTTTCTTTTAGCGCCGTACATGTTGAAGTTGTATGTAGGGCATACTTATTTGACCCATACATATTTATTAAGAGGAGTTTCATCTCCCATGAGTGAGCTTTGCGATGGTAATAATCTTTATATAGTGGGATGTAGCCATCTTCACCCACCAATACCCACTCGAGCTCTAGGCCCCCTAACAGTCTATAATGCAACCATCTTTACACAGCAAGATCTACTCGAGCTCTAGGCCCCTAACAATCTATAATGCAACCATCTTTACACAGCAAGATCTACTCGAGCTCTAGGCCCCCTAACAATCTATAATGCAACCATCTTTACACAGCAAGGTCCACTAGAGCTCTAGGCCCCCTAACAGTTTATAATGCAACCATCTTTACACAGCAAGGTCCACTCGAGCTCTAGGCCCCTAACAGTATATAATGCAACCATCTTTACACAGCAAGATCCACTCGAGCTCTAGGCCCCCTAACAGTCTATAATGCAACCATCTTTACACAGCAAGGTGCACCCGAACTGTCATTGTTCCTGTTATTAACAATAATTATGAATAATAGATTTTTCACTCAATCACGTTTATCTTATTTTTATCATATGACAATATTGTAGAATGTGATGATATTCTTTCCAATGAAATTCGAAGTGATATAATTTTTCTAAATTCAAATTTAAGTAATAGTTCTATAAAATAGTAGGTACTCAAACGATGACAAAACTTCGATCAACCTGTCGCCTTGTACACACATTTTTGTTGAGACATTTGTATAAAGCTCGTAATATATCGTTTTTAAGTAGAATGTTGTTTAGATGATAAGGTTGTGTTGATTATTATAACCAGAATTACTTTTATAGTTTTAATTAAACGGTATATAGTTTTTTTAATCACCTCGTCTTACTACCTATTCGGGTTATATGCTTATTTACTAGCTACACTGGTGGGCTAGGAATAAAAAAAAAGGTTGAATTCAGAGGAAGTGTACCAGTATTTGCGTGAGAAGAGAGAGTGGAAAACAATTTAGGAAAAACCACCTTCAGTGCACGAGACCGGGACTGAACCCTGATCTCCCATGTCTTATAACACAATTTGGAAGTATTTATTCACGAAAAGGTGGGAAAAGATGTACCGCCCCGACATAAGAATAATTAATGTGCGTGAGTGTGTAACTTTGGCCTGCTCTTCGCCTCATTGTTAGCTCATTAGGTTAGTTGTGAAAGATAACAGCTACTGTGTCAGTGTCGTTAGTGGTGGGAAGTAACTCAACAGTAATGTCACAGCAGACCATTAAGTGGCTTAGCAATTGTTATTATCCTGGAACTGGACTTAAACTAGTTCATCTTAGTGTTTAAATCCATACTGTCACAATCACATCGTTTTCCCTAATTTATGTTATATACTATGTGTATGTATGTAAAGTATGTTATGAATAATTTTTGCCTTACTACCTGTCAAGTTTATTAGCATATTTTTACGCTAATGAAGGATGATTGAGGAAGGTAGAATTTAGATTAAAAGAAACCTATCTGCATTATGAAAAATATTTTTTTTTCTTTGATACTTTTAATATATTTGTCATTTATAACAATTTTTTTATCACTGTGCCCTAGTATCCGGTCCGGTTGTATGCGCATCTACTAATTACGCTAATATGTAAGGTATAAGGAAGGTTGAATTTGGATAAAGTGTACCCCCATTTATTCGCAAGGAGCTTGGAAAATAATTTTGGAAAAATACCACACAAACCACCTTCATTACACCTAACCGGGATTTACACCCTAATCTCCCTGTCATTAACAGTCTATAGTCTATTGCGGTAGTGACGTCTGAGACCATCGGCCACCTAAGCGGGTATAACATTTTAAAGTCTTTACTACTCTGCATCATTTAAGGGCAGGATGAGCCAGTAGCTATGTATGCTTTTAAAAAAAAAAAAAACTGAAAGGTCATTGACATTTATTCTGTTATAACTCTTGCTTTTATACCTTAAGGCGACCAAGTAGGTAATGAAGGCGAAACCAATCAAAATGCCACTTATTACGCAGGGAAGACATAATTAGGTTCAAATTTATAATACCCAGTTGGTATTAAACCTTTTCAATAAGTAAACTATTTTAGTTATTAGTTGACTTGAGATCAGCTTCTTTAATTGCATACTCTCAAGTCAATAGCAAATAAAACCTGTACATTAGGCTCTTATTACACAGGGCAACTTGTTGCATACGAGTAAACCCGACGAAAATATTGAGAAACATCAGTTTAGATGAAAGCCATTACACAGGGCAACTGCAGTTGCATGGTCCGCAGTTAGTTGTCGACAGTTCCCCAGATGGTGAATTTACACGGTCGGCCTTTAGTTGCCTGAAATTGATCTTGGACATTGTTTTGAATGTAATATATTACACTATGCAACTAATTGCGCGCGCAGCTGCAACTTCTGGTCGGATACTCCTTCTCATTTGAGTGTCGATCCTTATTTTATATAGGTCAGAAATTCATCAAATGATGATTTAGACACACGAAAGTAATTAAAAAAAAAGTGTTATCATCCACACACAGATGCTTAAATAACGTATATTAAAGACCCTTATTCAGTCTTGAAGATAACATCCAGTTTACATGCATCTTTCTTGGCCTAAGTCTTCTCTTTTTTATAAGCAAGGTAAGAAGAAGTAGTTCCTCATTCCTTGATGCCATTTTCTCGAGTGAGTTGAGATGACGCTCACCAATGATGGGATCAACTAGTTGCACGGGAAAATTTGTGCAGCTGACATGAGCCGGTCAACTGGTTGTTTACTAGTTGCATGTAACAATTTGTGCAGCTGACATGAGCCGGTCAACTGGTTGTTTACTAGTTGCATGTAACAATTTGTGCAGCTGACATGAGCCGGTCAACTGGTTGTTTATTAGCTGCACGCAACAATTTGTGCAGCTGACATGAGCCGGTCAACTGGTTGTTTATTAGTTGCATGTAACAATTTGTGCAGCTGACATGAGCCGGTCAACTGGTTGTTTATTAGTTGCATGTAACAATTTGTGCAGCTACACGTGCCAGTCAACTGGCTGTCAACTAACCCCACGCAACAAGTTGCCCCATGTAATAAGGCCCTAATACATTGTATTGTGCATTGGAATACCTAAGTATCATTCCTTTATATTTAAAAAATTGTTATTCACTCTTGAAATATGCATTGTATTTTGGAATATCAAAATGTTACTTAAATGTATGAAGGTATTAGTATTATCATACAAAAAAAAGTGTACACATTTTTTGCCATAATCGTAAAGAAACTATCAGAAAACTTATTTGATGAGCAAATTTTTGCGTGCTGGTATTGGTGGTAAAAGTAGGGCTTCTTTTAGTCTTTGTTGATATTTGTCAATGTATTGTGTTCGTGGCACTAATATAAGATCGATTTTTTTGTGTTAAGGATTAAGGTTGTTCATGTTTTTTGTTTGTTTTTTGTGTTGCAGTTAAACGGAGGGAAGACTATTCCTCGAAGGAACCGCTCTGCGCTCGAACTAGAAACACTCAGACAACAACTACAAGACAGGGAGCAAGAGATTGCTCAACTCAGACAAGCCACAAAAGTATGTGTATCCATTATTCGTAGTAATATCAGTATTTCCAAAGATCACCAAACCCTAAATGGGTTTCCACTTAACCGTGAGTTGGGTAGGGACAAACGAAACAAAATATTGCAACTGGAATAAATTTATTGAATGCTATTTCTTAACATTTGAATGTTTATGTTAAAACACACTCCAGATATACATTTTAGGCTAAATTGTTGTAGCAATTTTCAAAAAATTCAAACTTTCAATAACCACTCATCAGTAAACAACCCTTTATTGAATGCTTCCTGAAACCACCAAAAATTGGAGTAATTTTTAGAATATTTCAATTTAAAAAAAATCAGTCATCAGTAAATTACCCTTAATTGAAGGGTTAGGGTAAAAAAAAATATAATTTTTTTAGGTATAGCCCTTTAAAATCTAAATATCAATTTTTAACCAAATACATCAAACCGTTTTAGACCTGTGGCCAGGGACAGACATGAGGACAGAGTGACAGACCGACAAACAGAATTGTAAAATCCACTTTTTTGGGTTCATATTTACATACAACGTGAAGATTTGTCATACTATTGAGATCAATTTTTTGGACGGTCACAATACTTTCTCTTGATATGAAAAATTAAAAATACACATGCAATGAAAAGCCTTTACAATTAAAATCATGCTTTCTGCTAAATATAATATACATACATACCTAATCACGCCATTCTATTACGGTGTAGGCAAGAAACTGTGTATATAGCTAAAAAAATATACATAATTTTTATTTACAAATACCCGCCTTGGTGGCATAGTTAGCTAACATACTAGTTTCGTGTTGAGCTAGACTGCCGAGGATGGGGAGATCAGGGTGCAAATCTCTGTCGGGTGAACTGGGGTTGTTTTTTCCTAAATGGTTTTCCACCCTACCTCCATGCAAATGTGGGTTCACTTCATCTAAATTCAGCCTTCCCAATTCCTAACCCATCAGCGTAATTAGTACTTAAGCGTATAACCAGAACGGGTTGTAAGATGCAGTGCTAAATAAAGATTTACAAATCTGCTTCAAAAGTAATAGCTAGTCCATTCAAATGCAACCCTTTCTAGCCTAGTTGCAGTGTTCCACTAGGAATGTGTATTTTACAACCAGACAAGCAAAAAAGAAATTTAAAAAAATACAAAATTCATTGGCTACATTATCTTCTCATTCCGTCAACTGTGTCTTGAAAAAATGTATGTATTTATAAAAGTATTGATAGTATTGGTATTTAAAAATAGAGGTACTTTTTCAACTTGAGTGCTTAAAAATGACTAAAAAATGTTGCAACCAAGAAAATATGACATAAAATTTCAAAATGACCTATAAAATTTACATTTCTACAAACTGGTTTATGAACAGAGTTTATGTACTAAAGAGCATTTAATGTGATAAACCAAAAAAATTAAGTTTCATCAAAATTCGGGCCCTGGTCATAAGTGGGGTGGCATTGTCCTATTTATCATATTCCACAAGATTCCTTGACAAATATTTCATAATTGTTGGAATTACTTTGTGCAGCAAATTAAACTAAACAAACTTACTAGATCAATATTTCATTTAATTTAGCCAAAATCATTATAAAAACTACTAAAATACCACCCGCCTCGGTTGCGTAGTTGGCTAACGCGCTTGTCGTGTTGAGCTCGACTGCTGAGGATGGGGAGATCGAGGTTCGAATCTCGGTCGGGTGAACTAGGGGGGGTTTTTCCTAAATGGTTTTCCACCCTCCCTCCACGCAAATTCAGGTTCACTTCCTCTAATTCAACCTTCCCAATTCCTAATCCACTAGAGTAATTAGTACTTAAAGCGTATAACCCGAACGGGTAGTAAGACGCGGTGCTAAATATTATTATTACTACTAAAATACCGCCCTTGACAATCGATGCCTTACATCGCACATCGAGAGCTAATATGAATAAAGAATGACGCTGGGCAGGGGACAACTCCTGGATAGCTCAGTGGTAGGTCTCGGGTTCGATTCTCATGTCCAGCTATCATTTTTCAATTTAATAAATATAGATTCAACTAGCCATACTATTATGATTCTAGGACAAAGATCACAAATTGGAACAACTGACAAGTCGCTACAGACGGGAACAGATGCGCCACTACTACAGGGTAATTTTTATATTATTTACCTACTACATGTTTCAGTATTAGAGTAAATCCTTGTTGAGTGTTCATGTTATGGCTAAAATAGATAAATACTTCCCCTATTTGTCGAGTATTTCATACAGGTGGAAATAAGATGTACATGTTTTACTCTAAACTGTAGTACTTTGGTAAGTAATAACTCTTAAAGTTGTCATAATTATTGAGTTTTTTTTACCAAAATACTTTTTGGACTAGGAGTAATAATGAAAAGCCACTTTCATGGGAATGAACATTGAGTTGTTGTCAGGATTGCCACACGTTTGGAAAACCAGTAAATACAGGAAATCATAGAGAATTTTTTGGGTTAAAAAAAAATGAGGAAAACAAATGAAATTTTGTAAAATTTAGCAAAATACTGGAATATTTGTTAATTTGGGACATTTAATTGAAACATTAAAATAATAGGTCTGGATGGATGAAAAAGTGAACTGAAGAAATTACTAGTGGATATGTACCGGTTTGTATATTTTAAAACTCACTTGCTAACACCGAGAATCAGGCTGGCTAGTCGTGACTCTAGTCTACAACCAAAGATGATATAATAACTGTTTGTTATCAAAACAAAGAAAGTAAAGTTGGTAAATGAAATATTTGTTTGAATCTACAGCAGCAGTTTATGGAGCTGGAGCCGGTACTAGAAGAAGACAGTGAGGCTGAGGAAGGGTCTCCAGACTCCTCCCCTTCTAATTCCCCCTCTCCAGGACTCGGAAACATGTGGAACAAGGTAAAAAAAAAATATAGAATTAGCAGAAGTATCTTAAGGTGAGATGGAAGGGAACGTGTGTTAAACTCTATATTTTTTTTTTAATTTTATGTCAAACATTTGTTGGTATTAATAAATAAAAAATAGCTACAGTAAATACATTTAGCTAAATTTTGTACACACGTTAATCTCAACAGGACCTGCTTCAATGGCCGCATGATCTAAGGCGTCACTCTTGCAATATACTAGACTTCCGATAGTAAGGAGATCAGGATTCGAATCCTGGTCGGGTGTACTTGGGCTGGTTTTTCCTAAATGGTTTTCCAATATTGCTCCACAAAAATGTAGGTACATTTTCTCTAATGTTAGTTTTCATTTTTCTGCACTCATTAGATAAACAGGCCAGAATACAGAATCGAATTAAAACAAAAGTATTAGTCATACAATTTAGCTCAAAGTTATACTATGGCTGTCGAGGAGATCTGCAACGCTTGCAGCTCTAATCTTATGTTAACGCTCAGACATTTCCCTTAACCGCCCCCCCCCCCCCCTTCCCCTCCAACCCTCCCCACAACCCCAAAACGTCCAAA
>CABEEJ010001728.1:23916-62233 GCA_901482245.1 Timema douglasi
GGGGGGGGGGCAGCTTTGTGACAAAATGTGTTAACTACATAAAATTAAACCAAATAGCTTGTAGCTAAGGCGAACATTAACTATGATGCTAGGGCTCTGATCTAAATAATTGATTCAGATTTTTTTTTTCCCAAAAAGTAATTCCATCTTCTTACTAGTCGCGTGTCTATTAAAATTCACCCAATTCATCTTCTCCTCTTTAGTTTAAGGCAACAACTAATATTTGCCTTAGACTATATGGATTAAGAAAAAGTATATAATGTTTGCCATGAAAAGTATCAAGCTTACTTTGCTTGGTTCCACTATTGTGTGGTGTATAAGATAAGGTAATATATAATCAATCTTGGTAGGCCCCCTTCGGTGGCTGCGTGGTCTAACGCGCCACTCTTGTATTGGGCTAGACTGCCGAAGATGGGGAGATCGGGGTTTGAAATTGGTTGGGTGCATTGAGGGTGGTTTTTCCTAAATGGTTTTACACTTTCCCTCCATACAAATGCGGGTGCATTTCCTCTAAATCAAGCCTTCCTAATCCTTAACCCAAAAGCATAATTAGTACATGGGTGTACAACCCGAACAAGTAGTAAGACGCAGTGTTGAAAAAAAAAAAATCTTGTTAAGACTGTTACCTGTCAGGGTAAACAGGGTATATGTATATGACAAAGCCGAAGCACTAAGTGGGTGGAAGGAAGTCACTAAACATAGGCGTGGATGTCAAAGGAGAGGAGGAAACTTTAAACTAGCGTATTAATGTGCCACGCATGGATGGTTGCAGTCCCCCACACCCAACTATCATGAGGAGCTTTACCTCGAGCTACTCAAGGAGCACACAGAGCTACAACATGCCTTCCAGAGGTCGCAGCTAGACCACCGGCTGATGGAGAGGCTCGATCATGAGCTGGTGCTGGCCTCTGCGCAGAACAAGGAGCTGAAGAAGGCACTCAAACAAGCTGTGGCAGGTGAGTCATGCCACGTATCAGCGTGCCAGTCGGTCGTAAGTCATTGATTTATAGCTGACCCATTACAACATGACCCAGACTACACTAAACTATATTTTTATAACTAAAGAGTTTTTCTTTCTCCTTCCAGATGAATTCTGGTTTAGTTTATCTTACATTTTCTCCTGTGCTTTCCTCTCATGAATAAAATCCAACCCGCGTCAGGGGTCACATGGTCTAACTTGTCACTCTCGTTTTAGACTAGGTTGTCTATGACAGAGAGATCAGGCTTTAATTTTTGGTATTGAATCGTCCCTTTTCAAAGGTAGCCATGAAAAGTTTTGCTATATGAAACTAAACAGCAAACTTTTTCCAGTCAATGATAAGCTTTTCCCTATATTGTGGAGGCATATTTAACAATGATATCCTTCACCTCTGACAAGACATCTTGTGAATGTGTGGAATACCAGGCCTCCACCGTGGTTCGGATTCCACGTTAAACTGTAGGTCCACTCACAATCACCCTACCATTACACATTAGCGTTAGTGCGTATAACCCGAACGGGTAGTAAGACGCGGTGTTAATAATAATAATAATAATAATAGTAACAATGATATCAAGCCACATGGTCTAATGCGCTACTCTCGTAGTAGACTAAAATGTCATTGAGGGAGAGATCGAGGTTTGAATCTCGGTCAGCTGTACTGAGGACGGTTTTCCTAAAGTGGTTTTGTATTCTTCCTCGAAGCAAATATGTGTACACTTCCTTTAAATATAACTTTACTAATCCCTAAAACCATTAGGGTAGTTAGTATATAAGCATATAACCCAAACGGATAGTAAGACGCGGTGCTAAAAAAAATTACTTTTGTTTTGCGGTGGTGTCATCTAAATAAGTCAACTCCTCTTTTTCATTGTTTGAAGTAGGAAAAACAGCCAAGGTGAACTCCAAGATGTCAGCCCAGGTGCAGGAGTGCCAGGCGCGGGAAGCAGCACTCCAGACCGAGAACTTGGAACTACGAGAACAAAACGAGTTGCTAGAGTTTCGCATCCTGGAGCTAGAGAATGTAAGGGGCTGTGTGACGCCTTGCCGAAAGAATTAAAATATGTATTGCACACTTGTTCTGAAAACTATCAGATTAATTATTAATCAACTGTATGCAACAATTTATTTGAGAAACTTCATTTAATCTTCTTTAATAAATTAAAAAATACCTTAGCTTGCATCTTTAAATCCCAAATAATAATAAATTAGTTCCAATTCAAAATGTATTCAAGGAGTTTTGATTTGGTTTGGCTCTAACATTGTTGGAGATAATATTATAGAAATAAACCTAACTACAATACAATAGTTACATTTCATCCATCATTAGGTAGGTGTACTTTTTTGTGCCCCAAAGCATACCCTTAAACCCGTTCTCCAATTGAGACCAGGAAAAACTTAGCTGTGAGTCCCAACTCCTGTAGACTTTTATTTGTTTAACTTTTTCAATTTATTATAAATAATGTTTTCTTCAGCTATCTGCCCGTGGGTCTGTTCTCGACACATGTGATGCATGTACTGACACTGACGGAATCATGGACTCGAGTGAATCTTCCCTGTATCCAAATCGAGACTTGATGAGCGATGCAGATCTTGGTGTATATGACTTGGTGATGGTGAGTGAAATTAAATAGCAATTTGTATTTTACAGGTCAATAATGGATATCATTTTGTTTTCAAACGTTAACAAAATGTCCCCTCTCCCTGGGGGACGAGGTTTAGAGTAGTCCCGCAATAACCCCTGCTTGTCATAAGAGGCTATTTAAAGAGGAGGCTTTGTGCAGGACGAAACTCGTGCAGGATAAACCTATCCTATATCTTTCCTTTTGCCTCCTTTTCTTCTTATTTCCCTTTCACTCTTTTTTTTTCCCCTTCTTCTCTCTTCACTTTCTTTTTACTTACCTCTTTCTTCCCTTCCCCTGCCATTCAGTCCTGCATGGAAGCTTTTAGGCCTCTCCGTTGATGACCTTGGCAGCTAACACGGCTCTCCTCGGCTTATTATTGGATACCACTGCTTTTGAGCTCCTGAATGAAAGTGTGCCGGTTGTAATATCTTAGTAGAAGGGCCTCAGGGATGACAATAACCAGGTACCCTACTTTGAGAAAAGATCGGTTGCGTTCATGAGGGCCTGGACGTAAAATTGGCACTTTCCTGTCACCTCCCGCGTTGCATCAGTGGAGAAGGGCGTGGTCATATAGCTATTGGCAATGGTCACCCTAAATTTAATGTCGGTCCAGGAGAGTTTTGATTGTTTGGCGCCACCTCGTTGGCGATAGTGAGCCTGAACATTAACGAGGAATTCGTTCAGTCGACAGATGTAGATATGAAGATCAACACTCCCCCTAGTAAGGTAGACCGGACAAATAAGGGACCTCTTGGTCAGGAATCAACTGCTTGGAAGGCAACGAGGGTCTCCATTAAACCCATAGGCCTTCATGGGTTTACCATGATCACATCTGCCATACCTGATAATTCCTAATATAGATGAAGGTTACCCCAAACCCGTAAAACGGGTCCCTAGGGTCATTGTAATAGTTAACAACAAAAAATATTGTTCAATAAGCAAGGAGGGCTTACAAAAAAAAAAAAAAAAAAAAAAANAACCGGCTATGAAAAAATTATTCCTTATCTCAATTTTAAATTAACACATTATTTTGGTTAAAACCTTTCCAATTAAATGTTTGGTTAAGCCTTTGTCTTAATTTCAATAGACAATAGATTCAAGTTCTAAGCATGAATGAAATGTGTGAAGCATATAAATATTTAAATAGTGAAAATATGAGTCGAAACATTAATAGGTTAGTTTAAAATAAATTGTAAACTACTTTACAAATTTATCACGGAAAACAATTTATTGACTTTACACATACTTCAGGAAATATAAACATTTGGAGCTGTGAGTGGCCAATGCAAAAAAATTAAAGTGCACATCTCAAATAAACCAAACGCTACTCTACAATAGGCACAACAGTCACTTTCTAAAATAGTGCCATCTAAAGTCCATCTTAAAATACCAGCGTCTTTGCGAGAAAAAAAAAAAGAACACAAATATAGCACTTAGCGGTCTCTGCGAGTCCTGCACGTAACCATACACTCCACGTGGAACCTCAGGGGTGTCCAGTTGGTCGGCCACTCGTGAGTGCCTCCGGTCACTAGCCCCGGGTATGCAACCAGTGAAGGAGTACCGCTGATGTGGTCCGTGGTTGACCGTACACAGTCCGGGAACCAACCTCCCGGCCCCAAACGCCAAACCCAGACCTATGTATTCCTTTGGATCGATAAAATGAAGCATTTTTCAAACAAATAATTATTCACAATTCACCCATATTCATTGACAGACCCTACAAACCCCATATATATGTAGAATGGATCCAACCAAAAATATAACCTCTCTTTACAAAGATCCATCCATACAATTTAACCGTACCTTCAGAAGTTATAAATACCACTAACATTCTAAGCCCCAAACATTATAGGACTCAAAATTCTAATTTACTGCTCCAAAACTGTCTGTCTGGTAATATGAGTACACTAATGGTATCTTCTTCTCTATTCTCTTCACATGGCTGTACCACCTTAGTTGTGACTCCTCTTTCCTGTCTTGCACTGGTTCCTCTTTAACTATTCCTCTCACACTCTCATTTATCATGCTATTTATTCTTATCACTCCTATAGTATTTTTCAGAATTTTATTTCACTGGATTGAATACTTCTTTATCCTGCTTATGGATGTAGTATCAAAAGAAAAGTATCAATATTGTACTCATTAAAAGTATCGATACAGTACTAGTATCAAAATAAAAGTATTGATATAGAAATGCACATACATTTTTCTTATTTGTCTGCCTGGGGCACTCTTGAGTTGACTACAAAAGCTTCTTTTGTTTGGTTTGTGGTGATCGTACTCATTGATAAAGGGGTAGTAAACTGGTCGCCACTCGCCTCGGCAGACATCAGGCTGTATTGATAGACAAAGATGAAAGAACAGCTATAGATTATGATGAGCTAGAAGAGATTGAATACTAGAGTTGGTCCTTGCTTGTCATCCAGACAATGAGTGAGAATTGAGAAATAGCGTCATTTGTTCTTCCTCCACAGCACACCCTAGTAAACATTTAATCACACCATGAGTGAAGATAACTAAATGTTGTTTCTTTTGATATAGATCTGATACCGGAGTGTGAGTACTTAATATCAGTAAAAGTATCAGGGAAAAAAGTATTGAATTATTGATACTTTTTTTTCACATCCCTAATCCTGCTCCTTCATTACCCACATTTCTGCTGTGTGTGTCGATATTGGTACATATTATGTCTTGTAGATCCCTCCTTTAAACTTCTACTTTAGTCAAAGCAATAAATCACAAAATTAGTAATTTGTTGTATTTTGAAGTATGTACTTATATGTGTGCAGGATTATGAGCATGAAGACTTGAAGAGTAGATTGCTCCAAGTAGCCAAGACACTTCAGAATGCTCCAGACAAGAGCTGCCTTCTCCAAATTCTTGCTCTACTGGACAGCTATGAACAAAACCTGGACATTGAATGCTTAGGGTCACTAAACAAGAGTATATCTTTGGTGAGTTATTTACAAAACAAAAATAAACTAATAATAGACACAATTTTTAAATTATTGTGCTATGTTTGTCATCATGGTCACTGCTTTTTCTTCGTCTGCTCCGTTTCTTTGAGGAACCTTTTGGCTTTGTCCACTTTGTACTCCTGGAATCCCCTCATGCAGATGGTTCATGAAAATATGTTTAACATTGGTCATTTAAATACCTGGCTCACCTTCTGCCTGGATTCTTTGTCGTGCTGGTCTCTCGGGTAATGAACTGGCATCGTAGGAGGTGGAACATCTTCCTCCTGAGGTAGGTTTGGGTATATATTTGAAATGTTGTGTTTGAAATGTGTTTTTTTTTCCACCTGACACATACAGTGGTTTTCAACCCCTGCTAAGAATAAGCCGTGTCACAAAGGATAATGTGTTACGATGGCCCTCTTCTACCTTATTTCTTCAATTCTAAGATGCCATCAATTTTAAGATGCACCTTAATTTTTTAGTACCACCAACAGAAAAATCTTTGTTTCTAAGAAAATAAGTAAATATAAAAAGCTAAAATCCTCTATTTATAAGAAATATTTTTATAATAGAATTAAATTGACTAAAAACGTTGGTTTTAAATCAGTAATGTTATTCTTGGTCCCTTCTGAATCAGTATCAATTTGATTCTTCTGAGCCATATTTATCTTCACTATCCTTTAGTAAATTGTCTTCTGCGTCAAAGAGAGCATTGGTCAAAAAATAATTTTGATTCTAAGACTCGCCTTGTTTTTAGAGACATTCAAAGGGGGGGAAATGTGCATCTTAGAATCGAAGAAATACGGTATATTTACTTCTAAAAGAGAGAGGTCATCATGAATAGGCTTCATATTGAGCAGATGTTGTGTACATTTTTTTTTATTAGAGTTGTACCACTTCCCATGTGTGAGGTTCTCGATACTCCCCTTAGTCTGTACCATATTTTGACGGAGTGTAGTAAGCATGCCCTTATTCTCCTGGTCCTTAATTAGAATGGTGACCTTTGTTATTTGTTATGCATTAATACAAATTGAGTTATTTGTTTATTTAATTTTATACATCAGCCGAATCTTTTAGATTCCATTTGAGACTCACTTTTTGAGAGTAGCTCATTTGGTAACTGTTTCATGTTGAGATTTATTTTTAAAACTTAGAGTTAACATTTTTTAATTTTAGTATTTTGTATTTTACTTAGTGCATTCTCATCTGCTGTTCTTAGCAAATGAATATTTTGAATTTATTCCTCTTAATAGAGATTTTACTGGGTTTTTAATTAATTTTTATGAGGTGCTAATGACTTTATTATTATTTAGAGGTGCATTGACAGAATAATCTCCCTACCTACCCACCAAGTAATTATTGGCGTATCTTATAAGCTACATTATGGTGGATGCAAACATGGTAAGACCGGACCAGCTTCGGTGGCCAAATAGTCTTAACGCGCTACTCTTGCATTAGGCTAGACTGCCGATGATGGGAAGTCGGGTGTATTGAGGGTGGTTTTTCCAAAATGGTTTTCAACTCTTTCTCCACATAAATGCGGGTACACTTTCTTTAATATAACCTTCCTAATCCCTAAAACCACTATCATAATTAGTAATACTCGAATGGGTAGTAAAAATGTGGTGCTACAAAAAACAACATGGTTAAGTTTAATACTTTTCAGGCTAAAATGGGGGTACATGATAGTCTTTAACAAAAATTTGTTTGCTTAAAAACATCCTAAGAATTAAGGTGGGATGTAAGGGGACTTAAGGAAAAGCCAGTGTTTTTGCAGTTTTTATGGCAAAACATTTTTGTGTCCAAAATAAATCAAATGTCTCCCCAGTACAAACATAGAATTTAATTTTCTTCACATAGTGACCTCAAAATTTCTTGAATATATTTCAAAGGTGTTCTGGAATTTCATGACAACTTTTTCTCTTCATTTAAAAAGTTTGTTAGATAAAGTCACCATGCTCATGACAGAGATTCAGCAACTGTTTATATCATAATGGGAAGAAAATTAAACTCTTTGTTTGTACTGGAGCAATATTTGATTTTGTTTGGTCAAAAAATTGTTTTGGTGTAAATACTGCAAAAACACTGGCCCTTTCTCATGTCTACTTCCATCCCACTTCAAGTCATTCTATTTATAAAAACATATTTTTTTATAATTAGTTTTATTTTAATGATGGTGACCTATCTTGCCATAGAGAATCTGTTTACCAGCACTGGCATTAAAAATATGATTTTCAAATAATCTCCATGGCAATATTTAATAAGGAAGGCCTTGTTAACCATTTCATTTCTTCAGTGTAACCTAAACATTTGTTCTTTCTTTCTTCCATTGTTCATTTAATGTCTATCAAAATTATTTGTTACCTCTTTCTTTATTTTCAAATAGTATGGTTAAATTTTCAAGTAGTCATGGATTTGGGTATGTACAATCATGCTAAAGTAAAGAGACACTAAACTGCACATATTAACATTATTATTATTATTATTATCTCAAAACTTCTGTAATTTTTTTTAATTACCTTTAAGTGATTGATAATATTACAAACGGTTCCCTGCTTTAAAACTGTTAATACAAAATTATTACTGCAAAGTTAATATTAACATAAGTAAATTGTATTTTAACTATTTATTTATGTGATAATATTATAATTTTATTGAAAATTCTCTTTAAGGGTCATTGAACATGTTTCTTTGATAAATAATGTTTGAGAGATATATGTATCATGTGAGCGAAGCTTGAATGTGTCAGGATATTTTTTGAATATCTTGTCTAAGTGTGCATGGGCTAAGGATGCCATGATGTTAATGATACTCACATACACATGTACTGGCCAATCAGCCAGTTCAAGATTTTTCACAAATCAATTAGGTCTACTCTGTATAGGGGTAGTAGTTTATCAATACACGGTTAATTAAAAAAAAGCTTTTTTCATCCTATCAATAGGACTAGAATTGTTATTAAGTTAACCACTAACAACTATTTAGAGATTTGTATTCAACCACGGATAGCAGTACCAAAATTTGTTGAAATTGATGAAAATAAGTTAAGGAACATAAAATGTGAATTTGATGTTAGTTCAGATTAGTATTTTTTGATCTTTTTAATTGAGTGGCATCCTTTGATATATCTCTTATTTCACATTAATCTTAATAGGAAATTATATTATATCTAGGGGTTATGAATTAAGGAATACCTTTATAGAGGACTTGCATACTTAAAATGAATATATTATTTTGTTATAAAACATTTTCTTTTAAAACACTAATTTATAAACCAACACAATCTTTTTTGTTTGTTTAATATCTTTAGACTTGAATCATAAATTTCTACAAAATTACAAAGCCTAGCCCTCATTGCTGTAGCATTTGGTAACTCATGTTACATGATTTTAAACCAAAATGTGATCTTTGAGGCTAGAAATAAAAACTAGAACATTTTCAAGAGCTATTTAAAAGCTGATCTTAAAGATAAAATAAATTTTCAGCAGCATTCCAAAGCTATTACAACTTATAGATTAAATTATAGTGTTTTGGGTAACTCATGTTAAACTTTGCACACTTTTATTTTTAGGATAATATTTTGACATATAAGATTAACAGATAAAAATATTTTGGAAGAATATTTTTATTTATCTTTACCAGCACAGTTCTTACTTGTGCAATATTTAAGAAATTAAATTTTCCTACATCAAATTTTAAAGCGTTGAAACTTTTTTTGGGAATTACTTTTACTTAAAAATATATATATTTATTCACAACTACCATATTAGTTTTTTAATTCATACTCTATAGAAAGATATAATTTAATTAACTCAAACTAAAAAAAAGTGAGGTTTGTCTTTCCATGAAATGACCCAGATGTGGATGAATTATTTTCTTTATTTATCCTTTCTGAATACTTTTGGATGTTTTTATTGTTCAGATGTTGATGCACCTTTAAATCTGATTAATGACATTTAAAATAACAATAATATTATGATTAGGCAAGAAGAGACAGGAAAGAAGGATGGAAACTAATTATTTTGGGAAACAAACCGAATATATGGCAATTTCCTAGAAAAAAGTCCATCCTTTTCTTCATCCAACGCAATCTCTTGTTGCATTTTTCACACTCCCTCCTGATAAGCCCCAATAGTACAAAATTTAGGTCAAAGGATTGGGCAGTAATGATCAAGTTCCTTTAAAAGTCAACCATTATCTTTTTGTCCAGTGTCAGCAATGTAAAGTGAAAACTGTGTTCTTATTTTCATTGTAAAATCCATATTGTGTTTGTTCCTTTTTAATGGTTTTCATCCATTTTTCATGTACCTTTGTCCATATATAACAAAATCTAGCCCATAAAGTGAAAAGAGGCTGTCATTAAAGAAATAAAGAGAGATGATGATATTTATATTTATGTTTCCACACAGGCCTTATAGTGCAATTTTTACAACTTACAGGGGAGGCCGAGAAGGAATCTGACAGAGCATTTGTCCCGGTCAGGTGGTCGTATCATCGCAACGGTGTTTCCCTTCAAGGGTGACCTAGATCTCGAACTTGACTCACCCCTTCAGGAGGAAGAGGTCACCACAAAGCAGCGTAGCACTGAGTGCCTGCAGGAGAGTGGCATATTTGAGGAACTTGAATACAGCAACCAAGGTACGCAGACTGAAGACATTCTGCAACCAGCCGAGACACCTCCAGGCAATCTTGGAGAAGAGCTGCAAAAGTTGACAAGGATCAGGGAGAGAATTCAAGAGAGGGATTCGAGCAGCAAACTACTTTTGATCCCCACAGATGCAGGTAAGAAAAAAAAAGCATCTGTCAGACATAGGCCTATCTAAAAGATTTTACATATATTTCTTACTCGCACAATGGCATTAGGAACTCAAAAGTTCGTTGCTGCACTTACAAAAGTATGCCACCTATTTCTATCTTGAGCTAGTTCTATCCAGTCCACCTCACCACACCCTATTTATTTCAGGTCCATTCTAATGTTACCCTCCCATCTGCATCTATATCTTACCCTTAGGTTTGCCAGTCAATACTCTGAACTTGGTTCTAAATTCTCCCATTTGTTCTGCATATCCTGCCCTCTGTAATCTCTGAGATTTGATTACTATAACAATATCTTGTGATGAGTTCTCAGGATATGTAATTTATCATTATGTAACCTCCTCCACTCCCCAGTAGCCTCATCACTTTTTGGCCAAATATCTTCCTAAGCACCTTGTTTTCGAACATCAAAAACCTGTTTTTGCTTCTGAGGTTAGTGATTGACATGGGTATTGCCTCCTTTTTCATCCAGCTTCACCACTAGCCTTTAAATTGTCTTCTGGTTGGAACCGCCCACAAACACTGTACTTGCGTGGTAAGCCCTTTGTGTGACATTAACAGAATTTCTAAACTGGTAATTTTTCACGATAAACACACTCTGCTGCACTGTGTATGACACTAGCGAATACTGATGAATTAACACAGGAACAGCCACTGCGTGGTTGCCTAGGAAAACACAGGGTACTTCTGCTTATGTAAAATAAACCTCCATCAAAAAGCTTCAAGAGTAATTCAGGGTTTAAAATTTCACCAAGGAGAGACCTTAGACCACCCTCTCAGTTGTACATCCCACTTTCAAAGATATTTTGGAGCCCCTGATATGCTTGTACCCTTGGTTGCGCCGGCGCCGCATTCAATTGGGTTTGAGCCCTGCCCTTGTGGCATAATACTCCGTACTACCAACCTTGTCAGTCGGCTACTAAAATGTTTAGACACTTTATTGTTGTTTAGTTGGAGACTACAACAAACTACGGCTAGAGGCACTTGAAGAAAAGTATCACGAATACAAGAGTCTCTCGACACGCCTGCAACAAGCAGAGGACAAAGTATGCAGGCTTGAGGAGGAGAAGATCCGCCTAGAGAAGTCAGAGGACAGTTTTCGGCTCAGGTGCCAAAAGTAAGTGAAGTCACAACAGGAGACATGGCCATAAGCTCATGAGTGTTGAACCATTTATAGCGGCTGACCCACTTCGGTGGCCGCGTGTTCTAACTTACTACTCTCGTGTTGGACTAGACTGCCGAAGATGGATAGATCAGGATTCGATCCTGGTCGGGTGCACTGAGGGTTGTTTTTTCCTAAAATGTTTTCCACTCTGCCTCCATGAAAATGCGGGTGCATTACCTCTAAATTAAACCTTCCTAATGCCTAACCCATTAGTGTAACTAGTATATAGGTGTATAACCCTAATGGGTAGTAAGATGCAGTGCTAAATAAAAAATAAATAACACAGCGGCTGGTCAGACTTCTAGTTTTATTTATATGTATGAACTAAAGTGCATCAAACAAAATATAATATGTAATTAAATAAATATAATAGAATTGTATAAAAAAATAAAGCACAAATAAAAGTAAAAACATTAATACACATTTATACACATTTAATCATTTCGATACTTTCTTATCACCTTCCTCAGGAAGCATTGCATTGAAATATTAAAGTATAGTTTTTTTGGTTAAATTAACATAATTTTAAATTACATCTCTTTACTTCTATATTTTATTTGTATATTAGTAGAAGTACCGGGTGCTACCCCGGGAAATGCTTTTCTTTGCTTCAAACAGAAAGACAAAAAATCTCTACATTTTATTTCCTCTGGTCCAGTTATTAATGAATTAAAATTAAAAAAATATTCAAAAATTTAAAATTGCATCTTTGAGGTGCACATGTTTGTGCACAAGTGTTATTAATTTTAAAATTTCAGCTCCCTGCATGCAGTAGATATGATGATGACTGACAGACAGACAGACAAACAAACTCTTCATTTTATTAATATAGATTTGTCTCTATCTTCTCTTCGTATCAGTTATATTTGTCTTTTTTTTTTATTGTAGGTTTGTCCATCTTCCTTCTGTATTTTTGACTGCGAGTATTTACTCTAAAATGCATATGGTTTGAATCTGTTAATATCCGACACCTTAGCTCATTTGGTAATTGGTAGCTGTCTACTGAGCTAAGGTTACCGAATTAGATTCCTGGCATGGCCGAAAAATTTCACATTGGTGAAATGTGGGTTCATCCTTTCATAGTGATAAATTATCGGGTGGGGACGGTATGATGTGCCTGTCTTATAAGGCATATGAAGCTATGACAGGCCTAGCAATTGGCAATTGGCTATTGGAAAATATATGGCTTGAGTAAAAAACTGACCCAAGACCATAGACTGGAAACAGTAATGGATATAAAAAAGTAATATCTGTTAATCAGGAGTATTAATTCATTATTCACAAATTTATTTGTCAACTACGCTTGTTCTAATTTTTTTTATTAATTTTTTTATTCTTTAGATTAGAAGAAGAGCTTGTGTTGCTAGCAGATAAAGAAAAAGAACTTGAATCCCTTCTTGAGGAGGAGCGTTTATCATATCAGGAGGGTTTCTGCAGAATCCTTAAAGAAAAATTGGACAAAGAGGAGTGTGCAGACCTACTCCAGTGTGTCATTCCTGTGCTAATCATGTATAATGTGTGGTGTGCCTCAAAAAATGTCCTGCACGATCAGTGCAGGTGTACCAAGTATTATAAACTTTTGGGGGATTCTAACACGGTAGCTAACAACCCTGAGCTGGCACCGAAGCCTCTCTACTATGGATTCATACCTTATTTGACAAGCTCTCCAGATTTTTCCTCAGAGCATCCCTGTTGCAAAGACAAACTCCCAACACAGGTAATGTATGTAAGTGATCAGGCGTCACTTTCTGAAGAGCCACCCACAGGAAATGAAAATATAGAACTTGAGTTGAACTCGATTCTCAATCAGCTCAAGGACAATATCGCAAGGGAGGCGGATGAATTGCATGACGCTAGAAAGGAAGAGATAAAGTACAAGGAAGACATAAAGAAGCTGCAGGAGGAACTGGCGACTCTCAAAGGCCAGAAATCACCGCGGCGCGATTCTGGGCAGGAGCTGTTTAATATGGATAGAAAGCGGCTGGAAAATAACGTAGATATGATGGCAAGTAAAATAAAAACTTTGGAAAACAAAGAAAAACGATACTTGGAAACGCTAAGGAGGGGGGAAGTTTTAATAAATAAGGTGAAACAGTTATATATACATAAGCTAGAGGATGCTAAACGCAGCTGTTTGGCCTTTGAGGATGGCCTTCAAGCATATGAAAGACCTATGGATCGAAAGAATCAAGGGAAGAAAGAAGAATGTGAGAATGACCAACTGAGAGAGAGGATCATTGATCTAGAAGACAGAGAAAAGGAGCTTTCAAAAAGATTACAGGTCAGTATTTTTCAAATTATTTTAAGAACAAATAACTGTCTAGTGACTTATAAATATATATAAAAACATGTAGACACACTGTACAAAAATGTGATGTAGATATGAAGGAAGCCGACCTGAAAGGAGAGATTGGTTAGGCCTCGATATCTTAACACACCCATACCACTTCCATCTTACTATCATTAGTCTTCCTTATACATTTAAAAATCGTCAAAATGGGTAAAAGGAGTGAGGGGGGAATGGGGGTGGAGTAGATCTAATAAAAATGGTATAAAGGTTTTCAAGCGATAAAAAGGGCAAAAGTTCCAAAAAGGATTAAAAGAGTTAGAAGGGTAGCTGGGTAGAATGTAAATCTAATTCAAATTTTAAAATTCCTGTTTTCAGGTGTACAGGTTCTACTAAGTTTCAAATTTTAGAACAATTTTAGACAATTTTAGTCAGATTTCATGACAGACAAACAAACTCTTCTTTTTTTTTTAGAATAAATATAAGGGTGCCTTGAGGTAATTATATAAAACAGATTCAATCTTTTGTCCTAGTTTATTTTATTTTACTAAAGAAAACCCTTTCAATTCCAACACACACAGATTTGTTTACTTATAATTTTCACTGGCTCTTTAAAACTCCATCAAACTTTATTATATATAAAACTACACTAAACTTTATTTTTATAATATGTATAACACATATATATTTTGTACCCAAAATTAATCAAAATATTAAAAATGTCTCATTTTACCCGGTGTTTGGGGTTAAATATGAGACATCCATTTATCTCTCCAATCATGAAATGAACACTTTCAAAATGATAATGAAACAAAATGGGCTAAAGGCCCGTTCCCACGGCGCGTGTTTAGGTAGATTTAGCTAGTAGATTACATTATCATGGGTTGTGGGACAGATAGAAGCGCGTTGGCTTGGTACAGTCGAGTGTTCCCGTGAATTGTTGGTAAATGCTTGAAACATCAAAGGCCTGTGGTTCATCTGATGTCGAGCCAGTAGTGGTTTTAGCACTGTGCCCTATGTACAGACACGAGTAGAGCAAACCACACATCATGGGAATGGTTAGACTTATCAATCTACGAACCACATGCTCGCGAATCTACAAACCACAAGCCATTCGCAACGCCATACAACTGGTCATAGGAACAAGGCTTAAGAGTGACATGCTTAATTTATTTTTCAGAACTTAAATAAAACAATGAAATATTTTTTTATTGACTTGAAAGTTGAGCATATTATTAGCCCATGACTAAAATTGATTTAAGAATAAAACACTCATGAAGAGTTTTAAATATCATATTATTAAATGTTTACTTTGCTTTTAACTTTCAAAATAATGGCCTTTGTTAAAAAAAAGCTTTTTAGTCACAATTAATTAATATCTGACCCGCTTTAGTGGTCATATGTCCTAACGCGCTACTCTCGCAATAGACTCACAATAGATGAATTTTTGAACCTCGGTTGGGTGTAATGAGGGTGTTTTTTCCAAAATTGGCTTACACTCTCTCTCCGCAAAAATGCAAGTACACTTCCTCTAAATATAAGCTTCTTAATACCTTGAACCATTTATTCAATACATAAGCGTACAACCCGAACGGGTAGTAAGTCGTGGTGCTAAAAAATTGTGTCAAGGCAATTAAGTAGGTATCAGGTCTAGGAAATATAATTTTTAAATTAAAGTTCCATATAGTGTCTCATTGGATTAATAAATCTCTCAATTTGGCTTAAATAATTCGTATTTTGGAGGAAAAAAATATTTCACACTATCCCTATATTTTAGAATAAGGTTTACTCCACTCACGGTAGGAATTACTCTCTGAAAGGCCTTTTTTTCCTACCAATATCCTACTATATAATATATTTCTGGTAGGGAAAAAGGCCTTTAAGAAAACAATTCCTACGGTGAACGTACTTTAGGTCGATTTATACAATAATATCATAAGAAACACTGAAACTTTTTTTTAAAAGTATTATGACCATCCATTGAACCTATTATCATAACTTCATTGTCTTATTTGTCCAGTACTTTTTGAAAAACCCTCTCCCCCCATACTCTTAAGTCATCAGCAAACATCTTGGGTTTCATTCTTTCCTGCCACTTTGTAGCCTTTTATTTGTTTCAATCCTTCTTTTATGTATCTTCTTCCACATGTAATGAATCATTATATAATAGTTTTATCATCACAATCTTAGCATATAGATGTGTTCTTAAAGCTTTATAGTTGACATGCTTCTGTTGGATTGTTTAGAAAATGGAAAATGAAAAGAGGAAGCTGAAAACTGACATTAATGATCTACAAGCTGACTTGGACATGTCTCGCGAGGCTAGAGAGGACCTCAAGAAGAACATTGATGGCACCATCAAGTTGGCAGTGCTCAAGGAGAAGAAAATTACACAAAAGTTGCAAGACCAGGTGGAAGAACTACGCCAAGAGCTTGCGAATCTTGACAAAAAGCAGAAACAGAAGGTTTGTTGAAAAACCTTTTACTCATGGCTGCACCATCTACTTTTGATTTTAAATCTTAATTCTAGTGACGTACCGTCAATTCGGGTAAAGTTGATCAAAATTTCTAATTTTTAAAAGATATCTTTTAATGAGTGCATCCAAAAATGTTGAAAAAAACTAATTAAAATACTACAATGCACAAGCTTCATGCTCCATCCCTCTCAAAAAAAACAAAAAAATCTTACCCTCGAGGGTAATTTTTTTAAATTTAAAGACTGATCAACTTTACCTGCTAGTACCAGGTAAAGTTGATCACTAATTTGTTTTCCTTATATATCAACTTTACTATACTCTCTTTGTTAAATTAACTGTCTAGATTGGTTTACATGATAAACTAGAAGGTGTTGGACTGTAAAAAATGCATTTACTTGTCAAAATAATTTATTTTACACTATTAAAATTCAAATAGGATTATTAAGGAAAATATTAATTTCCTTAATTAAAAAAAAATGAAAATCTTGTAATATTATAGTATTTTTTTGGTATTAAAAAAGTATTGAATAAAATCATCAAAAAGATTTATCAAATTTTTTAAAAAGTAATAATTTCTCATTCAACATCATCAGTTTTTAACAACTTAAACTTTAAGCGTTCTCATCTCAAATCAATTTCTTGAAACTTCTCAAGTATGTTCTTCTTTTCTACAATAAACTTGTCCTCTACTGAAGGATAATGAAAATATGTTTGTTTCTGGCCTCGCTATTTCCTTAAAAATGAGATTCTGTAGTTTTCATCTTTGAGACATTCCACGATCTTGCCCATGAACTATCATGGTTTTGAATTGCCCTCATAGTTTAACTGCACCAACACAAAATCTTCGGTTTGAAAATTAATCCCAGAGTTGACACTCACACAAGACACATTAGAAGAAGAAGAAGAAGAAGAATTTTTGACTGTTCGGTCCATGTTGAGATTTTCTTTCCTCACTTGAACTGCGACTCATATTGAAGTCACAGCTTTCAGAATGAGGTGAATCGAGGCTCTCTTCTTCACTGCTTTGGATGAGATTTTTCTTCTTGGATGATCGCCTTGCTGATCTGTGTCCAGATGACGTGGTAGCCTCAGGTCTATCAGTTGAACTTTCTGATAGTTGAATACTTTGAAGGCTTACAGTTCTGCCCGGTACTACATTTAGTCTTCTGTCCCTTCCGTGACAAGTTGTTCCTCCTCTATTCTGAGTTCTGTATTCTTGAAGGTATCCCAAAAGAGCATAGACCCATCTGGTTTGTGTCGCAAGAGAATTTGTTTTGTCATTGGTCCCTGCACTGGTAGGCTTTGGTATAATCGAAATCTTGGCAAGAACTGCCTACCGCTCAAGAGAAATTATCCCTGATTCTCTGAAATCAGCCTTAACATTTTCAGCATATTTCATCCCTACTTCTTTCAAAGCTTACCTTAACTTTCTTGGGAATTATATTTTGTGAAGTAGTCCCGCCTGCTTTTGTTTCCATTCCTCTAGTATCCGCCGCCAAGCAGTCTTAAGAGGTTTAAAGGCTGGCAGAGGTGGGTTGAATTTTGTGGTAGGAATATGAAACACACATCATTCTCCTCACAACTTTGGAGTACAGCCAAAGATAAATGGCTGGACAAATTGTCACCAATTATTATCTTAGTGCCAGCAAGTTTCCTAACATAGGGGAATAATATTTTGAAGAACCACTCTTCAAACGTGTTCAAGTCAAACCAACCTGACAAGTTGGATTTGTATTGGGATCGCTCTACTCCGCCTTCAGTCCACGTTTTGCACAGATTTTTCACCTTGTACACAACAAATGGTGGTAAGGACTGTATCATCACCACTAGCTGCTACCATAATACTTGTGGAAGCTTTAGAAGTGTCCAGGATCCTCTCACCATCTCTAGCACCTCTATTAGCTAAAACCTTTGTTGCACCAGGGTCATCTTAAAAGTTTGTTTCGTCAAAATTATTGATATTTGAAGATGGAACCCCAGCAACTGAAACTTGTAATTTCTCTAAGTATTGATTAAGAGTAGAACTATTTGTGGCTGCCCGTGCTCGTTTGACATTTTCACACATTCTGAGACTTCGACGTTTGTTGCGTTTTAGATAACCTTGAATCCACTAACGGGCTGGCCTGTTTTCTTTAAAATGTTTTTCAACCTTACCACATTTATCTAAATACTACTTTACAACATCCTTAACATCTCTTGGTCATAAAGGCAGCCCCCATTTAGCAGATAACAGTAAGCAGTCTGTAAAATTAGTCTCTTCTTCAGGGGTTAGGGCAGTAGGACTACCATATACCTTTGAATGTTTGCTGTCTAAACAGTTGTGAAGAGTTCCAAACAGGATATGAAATTCTTCCGCAGCTTTTCTTATAATAGATTTACCTGATTTTATCTTCTTAAGAGCTTGATCAATCAAAGATTCATCATAGAGCTTATTTTTCTTACGGGCCATTTCAACACACTAACATAAACTCAAATGATCAACTTTATCTACAATTTTGCTTTATACAGCAACAAAATCAGCTGAAGGCATGGATAGTTGATGTGTAGGTCGAAGTGACAGTGAAACAAACTAAAAACAAGCGTAGCCAACTTAATGCATTAAAATTGACCTTCATTCTTTGCCACTTAGATTAAATGATAAGATTATTGGTAAATAAATGCTTGTTCAATTGGTTCTAACACCTGCTAATAAAAAATATGCCGCGAGGATCAATGTGTACAAGTGGGAAATGTTCCTAAGAGAGAACAGTTTTAACTCGTAATATAACATTGAGAGGAAAATAGAAGACACATTCACAAGACAAATGTTGATGCAATAGTTCAAATTAATTTTCGGTTCACATCAAGCCCCTTCCCTATGGCAGCAGAGAGCAGAACATCGACCTTTTTCCAAATATAACAAAATACTTTGAAAAGCAAAAAGAGGTTTCCTTAAAGAAATATATTATATATTTGCATAAAATGTCCAATTTTCTATGTTTATTCTTTATTTTATTTTTTCCTTTTACATGTTTCTATTCAAGTGTCCTATAAATTTACCTTTTTCTCCTCTTTGTGTTTTTTGGTGTCCTCTTTCAGGACGTTGCGTTGCCTGTTATTACTGTAATGGGTTTTATCTTAAACTTTTGAACATACTTTCTTTCACGGTTTGTAGGCTCTTCTAAAAGTTTTCTAATGTTCATTAAATCCAGCCAGTTTCTACAATTTTTCGTTTTTTTCGGACACTTAGTGAAAGTATTCTTTCTTGAAGTTTTATTTAAGTTTTACATTGTACAAACTAATCCAAATTATGAAAACAGTTCAGAGATTGTCTGAATAATTTTAAAATTTGTTCACACATCTAGAGCCTATGCACTATATTAATCTATCATTTACTTGCTTCAGTGGCCGCATGGGCTTAGGCAATGATGATTATAGGGAAATCGAGGTTTGAATCCCGGTCTGGTGTACTAGGAGTAGTTTTTCCTAATTGGTTTTTTACTCTCCCACCACACAAATGTGGATATATTTCCTCTAAATTCAACCTTACTCATCCATAACTCATTAGCATAATTAGTACAAATGTGAATAACCTGAACAGGTAGTAAAATGTGGCGTTAATTTTTTTCTTATATATATATCTCATTTAAGTTTTTTCTTTTCTTTTTTAAACCATCATTTTCCTATCTCATTGAAATACTGATAGCAGATAGAAATTTCATAGGAGTTTATGGTACATGGGATTTTCATTTAACAAAATAAGATCACAAGCAGTAACTAAAGGCCACATTTTCAGTATAAGTCTTTTGTTGAAATCTGCCATCTCCATTTTGTAATGAATGCTATTAAAGCATTGACTTGTATCTATTGGTCAACCCTTTTCTTCCAGTTCCCATTTATGTACTTTACTTTCTAAACTCATTTTATGATTATGGATTCTCAATATCTGTCCATCCCTTTGAAAGCCACCCTTAACATTGTTTACAATTGTCTAACTTACCCTCTGACTGCCATAGTGGTGCCCGCCCACTTAGGGGTCAACACTTATAAAAAGTGGAAGGTGGGTGGTGGAGGGTGGAGTAGAAGATCTCCAGGATAAAGGGGGGGATCAAGGGAACCCCCACTAAATAGTCTCACTAGGTGGGTGAGTGTTGATAAAACTGCCGAGGGAGCGGCATTATTTCTCCTTTTTCTGTATAAACTTCCCTGCGGATGTGGAGGTAAGTGTGAGTGTTTGGATATTGAAGGTGTCCCCTCGCAACACCAGATATTTTGGGCATTGGTTCCACTGGTATGTCAGTAATTTCCTCTTCAACTGTATAATTATTGTAGGACTCTCACGTTTCCCTTCTGAATACTCTTTCAGTTGGCTCAGTCTTCCTGATTACATACCCTTCCATTTGTCTCCTTCCCGATTACATACCCTTCCATTTGTCTCCTTCCTGATGACATACCCTTCCATTTGTCTACCTTCCTGATGACATGCCCTTCCATTTGTCTCCTTCCTGATGACATGCCGTTCCAGTTGTCTCCTTTCCGATTACATACCCTTCCATTTGTCTCCTTCATGATGACATGCCCTTCTAGTTGTCTCCTTCTCGATTACATACCCTTCCATTTGTCTCCTTCTTGATGACATGCCCTTCCAGTTGTCTCCTTCATGATGACATGCTCTTCCATTTGTCTCCTTCTTGATGCCATGCCCTTCCAGTTGTCTCCTTCCCAATTACATACCCTTCCATTTGTCTCCTTCCTGATGACATGCCCTTTCAGTTATCTCCTTCCTGATGACATGCCCCTCCAGTTATCTCCTTCCTGATGACATGCCCTTCCATTTGTCTCCTTCTTGATGACATGCCCCTCCAGTTATCTCCTTCCTGATGACATGCCCTTCCATTTGTCTCCTCCCTGATGACATGCCCTTTCAGTTGTCTCCTTCATGATGGCATGCCCTTCCATTTGTCTCCTTCCTGATGACATGCCCTGATGACATGCCCTTCCAGTTGTCTCCTTCCTGATGATATACCCTTGCAGTTGGCTCAGTCTTCCCGATTAGTTACCCTTCCATTTGTCTCCTTCCTGATGACATTCCCTTCCAGTTGGCTCATTCTACCTGTCATTGATCCTCTTCTCATCCTCAGTTCCCCCTCACTCTACCCACGTATTGTGATGACAATTTGATGTAAGTTGTGATGTTGGCGCAGATCAATGAGCTGAAGAAGCAGCTCAATGAGGCACACAAGGAAATTGTCAACTGTGATTGCACCATCAGCGAGCTAAGGGAGGAAGTTGAAACTCTGGAGGTAAGGAGCTTTCCTCCCATCAGGTTGTTAGCATGCTCCTTGGTCCTGGATTTTGCTTCCCTCCCGTCAGGTTGTTAGTATGCTCCTTGGTCCTGTACCTTGCTTCCCTCCCATCAGGTTGTTAGTATGTTCCTTGGCCCTGGACTTTGCTTCCCTCCCATCAGGTTGTTAGCATGCTCCTTGGTCCTGGATTTTGCTTCCCTCCCGTCAGGTTGTTAGCATGCTCCTTGGTCCTGGACCTTGCTTCCCTCCCGTCAGGTTGTTAGCATGCTCCTTGGTCCTGGACCTTGCTTCCCTCCCATCAGGTTGTTAGCATGTTCCTTGGCCCTGGATTTTTTTCTCTTCCATCAGGTTGCTAGCATGTTCCTTGATCTTGGATTCTGCATGGTATTTTCCTTGATTACATTACCCAAATATATAGCAGCTGTAAACAGGGGTGGCTTAAGGGCCATGTAAACCGGGTGGCTGCTCAGGGTGCCAAACAGAGCTAAACCTAGCCTAACAGAGCCTGGGTGTGATATGAAAATAATCCCCAAACCTTACATAACCTAGGCGTAATAGAGGAGTTACAATCGTTCACTTTTTGATGCTATCATGAAATTTTACATATTATTATAATTTTATGGGGAGTAAATTAAAATTTAGTGGCATTCTCAAAAAGTTATTTTACATATTCCGTCTTCAAAAAAATGGCATCCAAAATGGTGTGTTTTTGTAATTATAACATAAATCATTTATATTGTCAAAGTGTTTGTTGAACTTATAATAAACAATTGACGATAGCATTGTCAACAAAATAATGTTAGGTTTTGTAATTTTTTTTTCATATCCTTCCAGAGTTCTATTGCCATGGGAAATGTAGTAGCTGACAGCTAGCTGAATATTTAAAGAACGGTCAGAAGAAATTAAATATAAATTACTTTTGTCAACATTTTGACTGCCAAAAGTGGCAACAAATCAATATAATTATGGGCTTGCAGATCATTTGGTTTGTCAAATGGCATGAAAGTAGGGTAGCTTTTACTGACTGTCAATTATAACCACTCCTATGGCGAATGGACTAAATTATCCACCGGTTACATAGGGGACGCCAATAAGCAATCCCGTCTGCGCACAAAATTTACCTCAGGCCGGCTGTAAATCTTCAGTAAAAGTAACTTTTCCACATAACATGTATGTGTGTTAGTGGGGGTTTTTAAAACTTTTATTTGTGCTATATTTTATTATTTATTTAATGATGATCATTTTTATCGAGGTATCTGTATTTATAATTTATTCACAGTAAATATATATTCATATTTTTGCAAACTCAATATAAAACCTAAATTAAATCTATAAATAAATAAAAATAAATAACTATAATTAAAAATATTTTCATAATTCATATTTGGCTGGTTTGATATCTGATAATAGCACATTCAATTTGGCACTCAAAGACCAAAAATAAAGTTTCACTTGCTTCTTGATAAATGATTTCTTAATAAATAATTTTTTTACTTGATAAATATTTTGAAAATGTGATTTTGGATGATACATTCTGATGTATTTTTAATAATAAAATGTTAATTCAAGTTAAAAAATAGTAATTTTGTTACTTTTGTTCTGACTTTCACAAGGTATATTAATAAAAGGCAGGACATTATTAATAATAAATAATGAGTAAGCAACAGAACAATTGATACCATCTCGATGAAATGCAAAAAGTAGACTTGGGAATTTTAATTAAAAAATATAATAGCTTGACTATTTAACCTATCATATTTTTTTTTATGTCATCTTGTTTTCCATTTTATGTCACTTAAAGGTAGATAACACAATAGAATTGATTATTTTTGGTGTTTTTTTCCTTTCACTAAAAAGATTCTACATATCAAGAACTGATACATTTATTTATAGTCTTTAATATTGGATATACAGTTAACTCTTGATAAATAAGACCTCAATATCTTGGACTTTGGATTTGGACGAAAAATTTCCAAAAATAAAATTGTATTCAGTAACACGCCAGCCTTATGCTGGCAGGCTAAAAGTGTTTTAGAAGTAGTGTAATGCAGGGGGCTGGCAGAGATATTGCAACACAGCGCTACTATCCCTCCCATCTCACCTTTGCACATACAGTACTATATATATATAATATTTGCAAGTACTATAGGCCTATCGTAATGTCAACCTTTCCCATTCTAGTACCTAACTGGGTTATTTGTATATGTGTCCTATCCTCTAATCTGATATGTATTGTTTACCTTGTCACATAAAGTATAATATTACTTTAGATAAAGTATTAATTTTCATTCTTAAGTCACAACTTTATTTCCCCTCGATAAGACGGACTTTTTTATATCTCGAACAGATCCCTGCATTATTATTTTATTATGATTCCTTCTTGGTAGTACTCCCACTCAAAACTCCAATGTTGTTATAATAATGCTTAGTTGCCATGACACTTTTTTTTTGTCACTCTTAGTTACAGATGGAATATTTCACCTGTTCTATTTCTGCAGGCTATTTTGGGAAATTCATCTTTACATTACTTTTTATCTCTGATCTTTAAATTTCCTGATTGATGACATAATCTATGTTTCTTACATTTGCGCTCACTGCTTTGTAATACTGAGACAATAATTTGTTGTTTAATTATGCTATTTTCTTATTTGGGTCGAAAAGTAACAAGCAATAACTTCAACCAGGGTATGCATTACTTTAAAATATATATATTTCTTTCTTCCTAACTTTCCTTGTTTCAACTATTCAGATCATTTATTATTTACTAATCAGAGCGATGGCTTGCGGGTTGTTATCAAGTTAAGTAATTTTTGACAGGGTTTTACTAGTAAATTGTTTCCTCCCATTCAGTATTAAACTTGCCCTTTAATGCCATTAAGCGGACATTATTTTATTACATTATTTTGTGTGTGATTGGTCAAATGAATGGGAAAAGGGCGGGGGGCTACTACCAGTACAATTTCGTCTAACATTGCTTACCTTGGCAATGGCCCTCAAGCCATCCCTGTCTATACATAAGTTAAATTAAGATTATTTTAAAACGTATCTTAGTCATGGCATAGCATATTAGCACATTTACAATTGACCATAAATAAAAAGGTAAGAAAGAAAGCAATGCTATAAAATTCAGTATATTTGAAAGGTGGAGCTTGGGGATGAATTATTAATTATAATTACAGAAATCAGCATAGCTGAGTCATATTCACATAAATTGAAAAATGACACCTGGCCATGGGGAATCAAACCCAGGATCTTTTGTTTGGTTGATTAAAAATCATATTCCATAGAAACAAACGTTTTGCAGTGTTTTCTTACACTTGTACTTCAAAATATTTATACATATTTCAAAATATTTCCATAACTTTGTACATCATTTGTCATTTATAAATCTAAAATATTCATAATAATAAAGAGGTGTTCCAAAATTTACAAACTTTCTTTTCAAGTCCCTCCAATTTACAATATCTTATTGTTGAAAATTCTGATAACCAGAATAAATCACAGCTATTACACATGATAAATTTAGTATGGTTTTATCAAAATTAATACCTATTTAAACTAAACAAATGAAATTTTATTTTATTTTATCTTTACCTTGGAAATTTAAAAGCTTTTGAAAATGTCATAATTATGTGTAAAATAAAATTTTTGAATATTTTATTACAATACAAAAGTACTCTCATTAAAAGAAATAAGATTATTTTAGTAATTATTCCTTTATGATACAACTTTGTATTTAATGTTTTATTTGATGATAAAATATTTCTTCTGTGTCACATTCTTGCAAAACATTTTTATAACAACAATAACCCCCTTTCCCATGTAAATGTAAATACTGGCCAATTTTATGCTAATCTAATCCTAAGATTATGCTGTTCATAAGCATATTTCTAAAATTAAAATATTACATTTTATTCCTTTATTCCTTCAAATTTTGAACAATTTTTGAACAATGGCTGAATGGTCTAAAGCATCACTCTTGTGTTAGACTAGCCTGCTGAAGATTAGTAGACCAGGGTTAGAATCCCAGTCGGGTCTATTGAGCGTAGTTTTTCCTAAATGGTTTCCCACTTTCCCCGCAAATGCAGGTAGATTACCTCTAAAATGCTTCCTTCCTCATCCTTACCCCATTAGCGTAATTATCATATAGGTGTATAACCTGACCAGGTAGTAAGACATGGTGATTAAAAACCATTCTTACTACCGCCTTCATTGGTTGAGGGGTCTAGCATCACTCTCACACTAGACAAGACTGTTGATGATTGAGGTATGAACACCAATTGGGTGTATTGAAGGCAGCATTTATTTAATGGGCTTACACTTTCCCTCTACCTAAATGCAGGTTAATTTTCCATAAACGCTACCTTACTCTTACTTAACCAATTCGTGTAAAAATGCTTTTTGAAAGGGTAGTAATACGCGATGCAAAAAACTCCTACAGTAGCCCCATGGCTTCTTTGGTGCTGACTGACAGTTCACAGCTGACTTCTGGCAGTCAACATTTAGGTATATACCTAAATTTTGACTGTCAGAAGGGACCGCTGATAAGCACATATTTTTGCAGATTGTATGGTTCGGTGTAGGGATATATAATTTGGTCTGGTAACTTTACAAAGCCGTCAGCTGTGAGCTGTCAGTCAGCACCAAAGAAGCCATGGGGCTACTGTAACTATGCCTACCTTCGCATATTGATATATGCTCACTTGTCATGCTGTTTTTCCAGACAACTATCTCAAATCTGACACACTCCTTGGAGCACCAGCTGCAGTTGGAGCAGGTGTTGCGTGCTAATCTGGAGCAACTCACGGCTGAGAGGGACCATGAGTTGGAGCAAGCTCGTCTGCGTGTGATGACAACACCCAACGTGCAGCAAGAACTGAGGGAATCGCAAATTAGCGCCGCCATGAAGTCCTTTGAACTTGAGAAGCAAAGGTTTAAACAGTCTTCCTTTAAGAGAAAGCCAATGGAGATGAAAGAGGACTTAAATTTAATTCCTCCAGAATCCAGTGAGCCACATTTCTATGAATTGGTGAGATATACATAACACATTTTGTATAATTTGTAATTTTTAAAAACTCACATGACCTAGCAAGCCTTCTTAATAACTAGACTCAAAATAATATTTACAGTCACCAAACGTGTTGAAGTGTTTTACTAAGGCTTTTTTTTTTTCAATCTTTTGAGCCAGGGCAGAACTCTTTGATACAGTCCCTATATTTCATGGCATTCGATTATAAACAATCTTTTTTCCAGGTATTACTAGTTAGATATCCCTAGCAGAGGACTTACTTAAAATAAAAATAATATTTTGTGATTGAATTAATACTATAGAAGCTCTAAATTATTATTAACTAAAAAAAAATTATTGGTATTAGAATTCAATTTTTGGTAAAGTTGACAAAATGTGTTAATTTAGCTTGAAAAAACATGGATATATATGATGTAATATAATAATAATAATAATATAGGCATTATTCTTTGAATTATGAATGAAAAAGTTTTTGGTAATAATAATTACAAGTTATACTATCTTATGATGACATATATAATACGATCATTGAAGTTTTAACAAACATCTAAAAAGTTTGAAACATATATTATAAATTGTGGACTTTTTTTAGTCAAATCTCATTAAAACAGTGATATGATAAGATGATGTAAACATGCATATATTACTTGTCTTGTGTTGTATTGGGAATTAAACAGAATTATTTATAAAATAAAAATAAGGAAATGAAAACAGATACATAAAAATTGAATTCTTTCCTTAACTGAGTCCCCTGTTCCTTGGATATTGCTGCAATCCCTGCAACGTTTTGAGCTTCTACATGTTTTGATGCTTCAACGGCATCATCATCATCAGGTCTAATGGAAAAAAGAACAACACCAAATAAAATAATGGCTGAACCACAGCACATTAGTCAATTAGTCAAGTTTAATGACGGTTCATAAATGTGATATCAAGAGTTAATGATAATAAAATAGCATATTTATCAGAGTTAAAAGATGTGTGGTTGAGTGTTTCTCAAGTTGGTTAAGAAAGGAAACTGAGTTGAAATTAAAATTAACGTGTATATATAAAGTGAGAAGAATTGTTCTAGAATGATTGAACTACAAAGTCAAGGATATTATATATCGAGGTTAAGGTTACAAACGTTGCAGGGATTGCAGCAATATCCAAGGAACAGGGGACTACAGTTAAGGAAAGAATTCGATTTTTTATGTATCTGTTTTCATTTCCTTATAATTTTTTTTATAAATAATTTTGTTTAATTCCCAATAAAACACAAGGCAAGTAATATATGCATGTTTACATCATCCTATCATACCACTGTTTTAATGAAATTTGATTCAAAAAGTTCATAATTTTTAATATGTTTCAAACTTTTTAGATGTTTGTTAAAACTTCAATTATTGCATTATATATGTCATCATAAGATATTATAACTTGTAATTATTTTTACCAAAAACTTTTTCATTCATAATTCAAAGTATAATGCCTATATTATTATTATGTTACATCATATATATCCATGTTTTTTCAAGCTAAATTAACACAATTTGACAACTTTACCAAAAATTTAATTCTACTATTAATAAATCTTAATTGTTTCTTATTAACAACTAAAAGGTTTTTCAAAAGTATAAAAATAATGTTTTCTGTTGAAATATTGTGAACTTGACTATAAATTTTCTCATATTTCTGCGGTGCCCCAGAGGGACCAGCACAATGTGGCACAACGCATCCTTTGAGAACCACTGCTTTCAGGATATCCGTCCAATTCATGGTGTGAAACTCAACAATAATCAAAGCTATAAATGTACTACAAACATTAATGTTTACTGATATCAAAGGATTTCCAAAATAAATGTCTGGTAAAACTCCAATTATAAAAATACTAGCTCTTACTTTTGTTTTGAAATAGCTCTATCAAGTTTAAATCTTTTGTCAATTGTATTGTTGGTGATTTTATAATACAAAACTTATACTATTTACTTTAATGTGCAAGCTATAATAATTATAGCTTACATATTTGACATTGTTCAAGTAAGTTTGATACTCACTTGGATTATTATTATTATTATTAGCACCGCGTCTTACTACCCATTCGGGTTATACGCACTACTCACTTGGAAAAGTTGAGGAATATTATTTTATGGGGTTTGAGTATTTCAGTGTAATACAGAATTGATAAAATCACAAACTAAAACATATGTAATGATACACAAGTAAATTTCTACTGTTTCCTCATTTATATTTAAACCACCCCTAGCTTTTTGTTAAGTTAAATATTTTATAATTTTAATAGTGGGGCATTGGTCATTTTTTTAATTTACCTTTTTTATATGTTTAGGGTGTGGCTGCACAGGATCCCGAGTCGTTCCAGGTGTATTCAGACTATCGGGAAAGAGAAACTGACCCAAAGATTTATGAGGTTCGGGCACCCGGGATGGGGTCGTTTTTTGAAGAAGCAGCCCATGTGGAGGCACCAGAACCTGAGTTGAAGGGATTTTCTGAAGGCTTAGAGTCAAACGAAATAAAGCCGGATGAGATAGAAGGAGATGTAACTGTCGACCTAAAGCCCTCAGCTGATACAAATGAATCAATTTTCAAAGAAACTCTTCAATTGTGTCTACAGGCACATAAGAAATCCCTTGAGTCAGGCGGTGACAAAAATAATATTGATCCGTGGTTCGAATCGTTAGAATCATTGGACTTGGACGGTCTTTGGGAGGAGAATCTCCCCAAGGTATCACATGAATTCAGCGATATGGTATTTGGTCAAGATCATGATGTGAAGCGACAATCAATCTGTCCCTTCCAAGAAATTGGTGGCGATAGGCCAGGTTCGTATAAGAGAGACTCGCACAGCCAACCTGACATTTCTTATCAACCTGGCATCAAGGTGCGCCGGCTCTCCATCGACAAGCATGGGCAATTATTTTACATTGACACTGAGGGAAATAAAGTGATTGTTGACAGTGAAGGGAAAGTTATCAAGGCAGAGAGAAACGCGATGGATGCTGCGATGAAATCACAAACTTTAGATCCATTGTGGGCTAACAAACCTGCACCTGAGGAGGAAAAAGAAGTAGCTTCAGAGAAACTAGCACAAATATTGGATCCATCGTGGAATTATAGACCTGCGGCAAGAGAAGGAATGGAAAAAGAATCAAAAACATTGGATCCATTGGGGGATTATAAACGTAAACTCATGGATCAAGAGAGAAAACAGGTAGCTATTGATGAGGAGTTACAGGCCTTACAAACTATCTCTAGTGAAACATTACCAATATTGTTGCATCAAGCCCCGAAACCACCAGAAGATAATTATTTAATGCATAGAGGTCAGGAGTTTGTGATGGGTCAAATATCAAGCAAGTTTCTTCCTGAAGGGTGCAAGGATGCAGTGGAAATTACGCACGCTGTCAGGAAAGATTCGTCAGGAATCTCTAATATTACCAGGAGGCTGAGCACTGCCATCCTACATGTCAAGGTTAGAATATTCAATCCATACTTAGTTATCAGAAACTATGTGGAAATACTTATTTTCATTAATGAACTTAGTGATTTGATGATTCATTTATAATGTCTGTATTATTCCAGAATTGTGAAAGCTGCTTTCGAATTATTGGCCCATCCCTCAAAGAAATAGTTGGCAAGTTGAAGCAACTCACTACTCTTGTGGCCACTAAAGGATGTCCTGAAAACACAGTAAGTAAATAATAAGTTTTAGTAATCTGTAGTTGACTTCGGTGGTCTATGGGGTGGATCAATCACCTCAGGACCTGATGTTCATGGGTTCAAACCCATCTAAGGTTGGTGGATTTTTCTTGAGTTATAAAAATCTGTAGCACAACTTTCTTTTGGAGGTGAAGTAAAGCTGTCAGTTCCATGTCAATTGTGGGATGTTAAATAACTGAAGGTATGTAAAAATACCTTTCCTGGCAAAATTGGTAGGCCCTTTCACTCTTGTTCACAGAAATTCTTGTGTGCTGATATAATCACCCAGTTCATGTTAAATATGTCAAATCAATAAAGTGATCTGTATTCTTCTCCTTGGTTTGGATCAAACCCGTCTCACTGGCCGCATGGTCTAACTCATTACTCTCACAGTAGACTAGACTGCAGATGATGGGGAGAATTAAGTTCGAATCTCAGTCGGGTGTAATAAGGGTGGTTTTTTTCAAAAATGGTTTTCCACTCTCCCTCCACACAAATGTAGCGAGAAGCGAGATGTATAAAAGCTCTCAACATGCTCAAAGTGATTAGCGGTCGGTCCTGGGGTGCAGATAGGGAAACCTTGATGCGCCTGTATAGGGCCTTGGTAAGATCTAAACTAGACTATGGCAGTTTTGTCTATGGATCAGCGAGACCCTCGGCGTTAAAGATGCTAGATAGTGTCCACCATGCTGGCATTCGACTGGCTACCGGGGCTTTTCGTACCAGTCCAGTCGTCAGCCTCTGTGCCGACGCTGGTGAGCCCCCTCTTTCCTACCGGTGGTCCTATCTTCTAGCTTCTTACGTGTCGAAACTGCATTGCATGCCGGAGCATGTTGCCTACCGCCCTGTTTTTCATCCCCCTAACCGTGTCTTGTATGAAACCAAATGGCGTAGTACAAGGCTGGTTGGGATCCGGATGCTATCGGTTTTCGACACGTGTGGGATAGTCCTGCCAAAGGCTATCCCCACATCAACCAGGTCGAGTTTCTCCCTGGAAGATACGCCTTCTGAAATGCCATTTTGATCTTGCCAAGTTCCCTAAAGCGACCACCCCAAACTTTGTATATGAGAGGAGCTTCTACGAGCTCCTCTCCACTCGCTTTCACGAATTCAAGAGCATCTACACTGATGGTTCTAAATCTGGATCCTCCGTGGGATTTGCTTTTGTTGTGGAAGGATCCAATCTTAAATTTGGTTTACCTCAAGAAACCAGTGTTTTTACGGCTGAATTGTATGCCATTTTTAAATCTCTGTGTTTTGTATACCAAAATAGTCACCGTTCTGTTCTCATCCACTCTCTACTCCTGGAATCCTCTCGTGCAGATGATACACGAGCAAATTTTAAAAATTGATTCATTAAGCACCCGGCTTGCCTTTTGCTGGATTCCTGGTCACACTGGTCTTTCAGGAAATGAACTGGCTGACCAGGCGGCCAAGGAGGCAGCACGCCTGCCTCCGGAGGTGAGTCTGGGTGTCATGTTTTTAGATCTAAAGGGCTATGTTCGGCGTGGGGTCTTACGCACCTGGCATGAGCAGTGGGTCTCGACCCAAAGCTGCGGTCCATCAGGGATGGTGTGTCGCGGTGGCCCTCTTCTATACGAAAGTCTAGAAGAGAGGAGGTCATCGTGACGAGACTACGCGTCGGGCATACATTACTAACCCACGGATTTTTATTGAGAGGGGATCCACCTCCAGTGTGTGAATTTTGCGATGCTCCCCTTGGTGTGTACCACATTTTGGTTGAGTGTCGCAAGTATGCCCCTATTAGCCCGGCCCATTCATTTTAAAGGTGACATTAATTTTTTATAACGCGAAAGCGCTGAAGGAGTTATTTGTTTACTCCATTTTATACACCAGGCGAATCTTTTTAGTGCCATTTGAGTCACTTTTATAAAAGTGACTCATCTTGATTTATATCATATTGAGACCTTTTTTAACATGTTAGTATACTTTAATGTGTTGTTTTGTCTTTTTAACCATTTAAGTACACTTTAACATAACACACTATTATTTTAACATGTTACTCTTGTCTTTTTAACTAATATGTTGTTTTAATATGTTTGTTTTGTCTTTTTATTGGCGTGATACACCTGCGGTTTTTTTTAGCAGGTGTTTCACTCAATTCCTACTCTGAGCCCATTTGAGTACCCCTATGGAGTGTCCCAAATGGGTATTTTTCTCATATTGAGATCTATTCTTTTTATATTGTATTTTTACATTGTGTCTTCACCTTTCCATAGAAACAGGTGTATATTTTGACTCTCTCCTATGGAGATTTTACTTTGTATGTATATTATGTTAAGGCCCTAATGACCCCAGTGTGTCGATGGGCCTCTAAACACCAATAATAATAATAATAATAATTACTTAAAACACAGTATTCTTGGAATCTGAACCAATATTAGTTTTATAATTAATAATTCATTACATGTATATTTACTAACAATTTAAACATTAGTATTAACATAGTTTGCACAGACAACAATTAATTAAACAATAATCTAGTCCATATCAGTATGGGTATGCGGCGCAGGACTATGATACCCGGAGAATACGCCCCTGATAACAAGGATGGAGAAGGAAAGAATACCAAAGAGAATGATGGAGTTGAAGTATGTTGGAAAAATACTGTAAGGGAGGCTTAGAAAGAGACGGGAGGAGCAGATAACAGTGTGAAAGTGAGAGGAGAGTAATAAAAGTAACTGGAGGAGGAAGAATGATGTAAAGATAAAGGAAGATGTAGGCATTTTACTAAAGTGACTCGGTCACTGGCTGTAAACAGTTTATGATGTTGATAAGGTTTGGACGTGCAGGTTTAGATTGTGTAGCTATTCACTTAGTTCCACCCTCCTACCAGAGAGAGAGAGAGAGAGAGAAGCTAAACATGGATTATTTTCAGGATGAACAATGTACATAGAAGACATTTACATTAATGAGTAAGGTGTACTTAATACAGTCTGGCACTAAGCTCACTGTTTTAACAACCCTACATGTCGAAATCGGTAGTTTTGTGGTAAAGTACTCGCCACCCGATGTGTGTGGGTTTAAACACAGTCGGGGTTGACAGATTTTTCTTGAGCAATAAAAATTCGTATTACTCTCAGTCCCATGTTGATTGTGTCATGTAAAAGAACCCCGGAAGGTGTGTTTGTTAAATGTGTGTTAATGTAAATGTAATGTAAATGTTAAATGTTAAGGTATGTTTGAATAAATTGGTAAGCCCAATTCAGAAAGTTCACATTAAATACCTTGAATAAAAATAAAACAACCCTGCAGAGAGATGTATTTACTTATTTCCTTTATCTAAACCTCATACTCTCCTCCATTTGACGCCAGTTTACCGAGTTGCTGACCTTGATCTTCCTCCACACCCAGCACCCTCTGTCACTCATTTCACAAACCACTTCAAACAAATAGAGATAAGAGTAAACAATGATTCATCATCACTAGACATGATACAAGGCAAAGACATCGGTTTTTCAAGGACCCCATAAATCCTTAGAGCCCAATATTGTGTATTTATTTAAAACTCAGCTTGAAGCTTAAAATATGAATACTTACAGAGCTTTACTAACAACCGCCCTAGACCATTGATTTATAACTTTATGTTTAAAAAAATCAGAATTAAGTGGGAAAAATCATACCAATGTTACAAAATTAACCTTTTATGTCCATCTTGTTTAGCAAGATTTTAATTCAGATACCAGATTCGAGCCTTGCAGGTAAAGTGAAGATTTGGATCCAAGAAAATTGGGATTCGACCCATCTCTAAGTAAAATGGAAACTTCCCCATTTAGGAATATTATCGGAACAGTTTCACTCCAAAAATAAAGGTAGATTATTTTCAACAAAATATTTTACTTGGTTCATGTAAGTCAAATGTGTTTCATACCATTTCAGATTCCCGCATTGCCAGCTATTCCTACTACTGTGGAGGAGGAGATTGCCTCATTGTTGCTTGATTCTGAGGTAGTGTGCTGAAATAGTTACTCAATCATGTTATTAAGATTCTGTACCAAACCAATATATCATAAACTTGGAGGGGGGTAATGATCTAGATCTGGCCATTCAATCTTATCCTACCCCTGCTCTCATGGTGTATGAAGGAATTCATTTCTAAGGTGGGGACACCATTAAGGCGAGTTCCACTATCCCCAGATAGTAGTGTGATATGTGAGAATGATGATGGTAGAAAGTGGAGGGGACCTGCAGTTTAACGTGGGCTCCAAACCACGGTGGGAACTGACATTCCACACATTCCCAAAGTGTGAAAGCACACACTTTTCCAGAGGGGAATGAAGTGTTTGGTAATCAAATAAATCTGTGCCGGGACCAGGATTTGAACTTTAAGCCCCGTAACACAGAAGTCTGACACCTTAATCCTAGACTGCCAGGTCCTTTTATATATATATATATATATATACTTTCAAACTCTATTCTTTCTTTTTTCAAAATAATGCAAATTTTATCACTTTAATATACCATCCAAAATAATATTGGTAAAGAAATTGTAGTAGTAACTTGTATATAGATTAATCAAATCGATAAAAATAGAATTAAAAAAGAAAGAAACATTTGTAATATAGGATCAAAAGATAGATTATTTACTTGTCTTAGTGAGACAATACACTCCTATAATGGGAGGTGTGTGGTTTTTTAGCAGTCAATTTTCATGGTGAATACAATTTACATATGCAATCCATATCACTAAAAAAAAGTGTTTGAACTGTAGAGGATTTACAACATATAATACTCCTAGGTTTAATTCACTACCATCAAATTATCACACTTTAATTTTACCACTACCTTTACATATACATTTAACACAGATATTTGCTACTTAGTTTATTGTTTAAAAACTTAATATATTTAATTTATGCTAATTTAGAGTGTGGTCAGGGAGAAATTATAATTCGCTATCAGATTAGATGGCTTAAAAGTTCAATGGTCTGTGTCGTTTTCTGGAGCTACTTCTATAATCTGTCTAAGCTTATACTTCCTTTCACCTTTTATCTTCACCAATCCTTTGTAATGTCAATAAAAAACAAGGGAAAGAAAACTATGAAACTTCTTATCATGAGGAAAAGAGGAAATCTTGCTGCTAGTTCTCAAATATCTTAAAATGTCCTGATATGAACGAGCCTATGAAAAAATAATAAATTTGCTAGAGAAAGGTTAAATCTAAACCCCTTCTTTCATCAAGCTTAGTCTAATAGTTCTGAAAATATGCTTAAAAAGTTGCTAAAAATGAATTAATGTCATTTTTTTACACATTCATTTATGTTAATCATACTCAAACTATAGGGTTGTTAAGGAAAAAGAGCTATCTTGGAATCTTTTGACTTTATTTTAGCATTGACCACATTTGAAATAACACATCTTAGAAGTAAATATTGTGTTAATGCTGAATGTCTCTACACAAATGTATTGCTTAGCAAGGTGGCTCCCTTAGTTTCTTAAGGAAGATGTCATGTGACATCAAAATATCAGAACTCGCTTCGGTGACCGCATGGTCTAATGCGCTACTCCCGCAGTAAAACAGCCAGCCGATGATTGGTAGATCGAGGTTTTAATCTCGGTTGGGTGTACTGAGGGTGGTTTTCCAAACTGATTTTCCACTTTCGCTCCACAGAAATACGGGTACACTTGTTCTAAAATATAACCTCCCTGATCCATAAAACCGTTATCATAGTTAGTACTTAAGTGTATAGCTCAAATAGGTAGTAAGACGCAGTGCTAACACTATATATATATCTGAGTGTTGGTGTTTTATAAGTTTATTTTTAGCTTTGCTTTCTACAATTTTACTATATTTTTTAATTACATTATAATTATAGTATCCTTAGTGCACTTTATTTCAAATAAATTTCACCATATAAAGTGTTCCCGATTATGTTTTTAATTGTTACAGGAAAGTGATGCAGACACTAGACCGAAAGAACCTTTGGAACAAATGCTTAGCGCTAGTCCCTTAAATTACAAAGCTACAACTCCGAAGCCAATTGATGGTGGAGTCACGGCTTTAAAATCTCGAGATTGTGGCATACCTACAAACTCCCCTTATAAAATTCAAGATACTACTGGACTATCAAAGCCGACCTCAGCACCACCTCAACTAAGGGGAGTTGCTCCATTTGTCGGTCTGAAGTCGCAAGAAGATCGTGTCACGTTTCAAAGAATGGGAGTCACTTCACTTCCCACATTTAAACCTCCAGATGTTTCTGTGAGTTCACTTCAAGCTCCAAGAATTCCAGATATAACTGGAGCACCTCTCAGTTCTCCAAACTCTCAAGACTATAAAAAAACAATTGGTGCCCCAAGACCCTGCTACTGCCCTCCATTAGTACCAACCTCTAAAATAGAAACATTCCCGATGTCCCCAACATTGCAACAAATGAGAACACCTGCTCCAGTCATCTCGAGCGTCTCTGGTCCTCAGGGCATAAGCGGGGACAAGGAGTTACAGGTAAGTTATCAATAGCTACTACATTGTTTAGGTATATAATATAATAACTCACCCTCACTGTGGATAGCAACCCCCTAATTCATAAGTCAAATGAAATGTATAATCAATTTTATTTCTAAAAACTTAATTTTTATACAGATGTGCAAGAACCATTTTTTCAATTCGAGATGTGAATATAAAAAAAATATCGAGACATGAAAACGAGACCAGAAAATGTTCTTTAAAAGTACAAAAAACGTAAATTGTGTTTATTAAAGTAAATATATAGTTTATAGAGTTCCTTTTTGACATTTGAACTGGTGCTTGCTTTAGATTATCTTATGGTTTATTCAAACTCTTGAGATATAACTTATTCACACTTTAAATGCAATTAATAAAATAGTGATTTACAATGTGTACCATTTCAATAATATATTTGGAAGAAGGTACAGTAAAGGTGGATAAAAAACATATAAACAAACAAAATGTGCTTGTTCCCTCTTATATGTTTTTTTATACACCTTTCCTGTACCTTCTTCCAAATATATATTGCAAACTATACCTCAAATAAGCGAAAAGAGTTTTTCCTCGGAGATATAATTGTTATATATACAGTTTAAATAGAGTTAATGTTTCTATTTTGTAATATTAAACCAACTTTTGTACAAAACTTTGGATTGACTAGCAGGGCCAAACTTACGAGTGGTTGTTTTGGTGATTCAAACCCCTCCCATTTAGAAATAAATGTAGACTAGATAAAACAATATCATAATAATGAGACGAGAACAAAAACAGTTCCAGTAGTAGAGTCCGGTGAGAAGCGATATTTGTAAGACTCCTACTTAATAATTTCTTCCCTGAAGTTGTTGGTATTGATGCGTCACGAATGGTTGAGTGCTGCGAGCGAGAATTCCTGTCCTACTCCTACAGTCCTACTACCCCTTCCATAAGGGATTCTTCATATCCGCCCCACCCCCTTTCCCAAAAACTGCATCCACTGCATTCCAACTGCTATGTGACAGCAAAACATCTGAATTTCAAATAGATTGCAAAGTTGTGCTCTCTCACACTATAGTTTTACCATTGAGTGGGATTCTACAGACTATGGATTTGAATCCAGCAGAGGTCGTATCTTTAGCCAAAGAAAAAAAAAAGAGGAAGAACAGTGTGTCATGAGGGACAATGCTGAGAAAGAGTTAGAACAAATATTTTCAAGTGTTAATAAGGTTTGTAAAGAGATAGACATTGAACTGCGAGCTCTACCTACCTTGCTGTGGTAGACAAACACAACATGAGAATGTACCAATTATTATTATTATTATTATTATTATTAGCACCGCGTCTTACTACCCGTTCGGGTTATACGCACTTACGCTAATGTGTAATGGTAGGGTGATTGTGAGATGAAATGGAGGACCTACAGTTTAACGTGGAATCCGAACCACGGTGGAGGCCTGGCATTCCCCACATTCACAAGATGTCTTGTCAGAGGTGAAGGAAGGGTTTGGTAATCAGATAAATCTTTGCCGGGACCGAGGATTGAACCCCGGCCGCCAG